>JAAAKG020133431.1:0-14168 GCA_010014905.2 Druon quercuslanigerum
TCCGGAAACTAATTTTTATAGGCTAACTGCAGGCGAATATGATTAAAATATTTAATGCAATATCAAAACCAGTAGAAACAATTTATATCAATTTGTGATGTTCCAGGCCTCGGGGTCATGTTATGCGCTATACGCAATACAGGCACGGTACCCTGCGCAAGAGTTTGCTTTTTTAAGCCATGAAGCACCCTTACGGAAAATTTGGGTAAAATATATTTTAAAGTAGACAATAAGAGCATTTTTTCACAGAAAAAACTAGAGGTGTATCTCTAAAACATAACCTCAAAAAAAATGTTGAAAATTTTTTAAACATTTTATTGCCCCTATATTTTGTTTTAAAAATTTAGTAATTATTTTTCTTATTAGTCTGACAGGTGACTATAACATATATTTTGATCATCTGACCCCCTAGGCCGTAGAAAATATTTAAATAATCTAAAAATATAATTATTTATTGCAGATAATGTTTTTCCGGAAAAAGCAGATGTCAGCAGATGTAGTTTTAATCTGAAAGAATTAATTTTCTACAAAAATCGAGTTCTCAAAAAACTAATATAATTTTCATCCTAAGAAATAAACATTTACATAAAATCCATTATCTTTCAATATTTCTTTTTAATAACTGATGTTATTGTCTTGACCAGAGTAATTACTTAATTAATTTTAAATGTTAGTTTAACTCTAAACCATTTAAGAAATTTTCAACACCTAAAGGTGTATTTCTAAACAAATAGTTAAATATTGTCAAAAAAGTAGCTGAATTTGCAACGTTAAGAAAAAAATTTGTTTCGAAGAAAATAGTTCAATTTTCAAACTAAGGGACGAATATTCAACTTAGTTGCATATATCAGTTGCACGTTTAGCAAATAAAAATTCTACCATTGAAAGAATTTTTTATCCGTAGTAGCTGAATTTACAACAAAAAATTAAATTTTCAAACACAAAATAAAAGTTTTAGGCAAAAATATGATTTTTTAACCAAAAATAGAATAGTGGTGGCCTTTTCTCATTGTCTTCTACTAATTCAGTTCGCATACGAGCAAAAAGTAGTGGAAGAGAAGAGCAACTATTTTCAAATGGGAAACAAAATAAATTGTGAAAAGGGAAATGTATGAAAGAGAATACACAATGAACACCTTTCTCCTAATTTTTTACTTTGTTAATTAATTTTTTTGAAACTTATTTCGCTGGTTTGAAGTCTTGTTGTGCAATTCTCTTGCCCAACTTGACTTTCCTAATTATGTTAAATCTGGTGACTCTGAGAGTTTATGATTTTAAAGATTTTTTGGTATGTTAAATGCCCTTTTTATTTTTTTCAGACCTAAGTTCACTATTCGAATGTTTGCCTAATGGTGAGCCTATTCCTGGCGTTCCTCGCACCCGATCTTTTCATTTTCCGGAAACGTCTACTCCTGCCAGACCTAATCTCGCGCACTCTCCCGTGAGGTCTTCTCCTCCTGCTTCAGACGTTAATCTTCATGTGAGGTCGAGGTCATCTCCTTCCATTCGTCCTTCTTACCGTCTTGGTATCCTAAGCAGACTTACAACTGAAGAAATTAGATCCGTTCGGCTTATTCCGAACCGAAATCTTAATCGGCGATTCGAATTGCGAAGATACAGTTTTCCTCGCGACACACCACTTCGAGTGAGACGCAAATATAATGCCCTTGGACCCATGTCAACTGAAGAACAAACTGTATTATCAACATCCAATGGTGAAATCTTTGCAATCGCAGATAAAAAGATTAAGCTTCTGCAAGGAATATATAATATCAGAAACAATCGCGTTAAAATAAATATGAGCAGCCAAGAGGTTCAAGAGATGACCAGAGAAGAAATCCAGGAGGTTCCCTTAAGTAACAATTGTCCAATTGTTAGGAACTTTGAAATAATAATCTTAGATAAATAAACCTTTATTTCGCATTAAACATTCGACTTGATTACACTTTCATTTTTACAGAATTTCCTTACAACTGCCTCTTGAAAACTAACATCTATCCACACATTATCTCTAAGCCGCTACACCCATGCAACTGCCCTTTTTCCTCCTTTCAAGCATCAATACCGCCATGCTAATCCCACTCCTTTCCACCTCCTTACACTCCTTTAACCAGTGCTTTACTTTTGCATCCCCCTTCCCGCGAAATTGACAAAGCTCTTCTCTCTATGAAGTCAGAACCCTACATGCACCCGCGACTCATTCTCGCTATAAGTTTCTGACTTCCTTGGTCTCCTTTCTCTCACAAATATTGCGCAATCTGCAATTGATTCGTTCTAAAATACATTTCCTTTTCCATATCTATCCTCCCACTCATGCGTCCTTTCTTTTTCTCCTACCCACTCTCCAGAACTGGCTTACTTTCTCCCTGTTCTAAAAATGTCTTTACATATTTACACGCACGGCTCCACATTATAATTCCCAAACTCGTTCTTCCTATCTCCCTCCAGACGATTTAGTTTAGCTTGCCAACCGCAGTCTCGACTTTACATAGCTCGCCTGTATCTTATTTACATCTTCACTTAGCTTCCACAGCCAAACCTCCATTCCATAAAATAAGACTCATTTCAACATTTTCCCTTTTCACTCTCTCTTTTATATGGCCATCCACTACCCAATTCCTCCCAAACAGGAAGCTAAGGTACACAAACTCTTTCACTTCCTGTACCGTTTCCCCTTCCACTTCCACTTTCTCCCTTATGTCTCCCATCTCCTTTCCTGAACACAATAAACATTGACTTGTCCGCATTTAACTCTAACTTAATTTTGTCCAAGTATCTTCTCATCCTTTTCACTATATTCTTTAAAGACTCTTCGCTCTTTCCTAGCAGCAGTATGTCGTCTGCATATGTAAGTCACCATATCCTGGCTCCCCCTACCCTAACTTCTCCTGCTACTGCGCTCCTCTAATTCTATGTCTTATCCCCTAATATGCCTCTCTTACCCTCTCGTTCAGGGTTCTCTCTACTGCCCTCTCTTCCACTGCCTCTCATAACCTCCACCCATCCACCGAAGAGAACGCGCCTTTTATATCTGCAAACCACGCGTACACTTTGACACAGTTTTTGGCTAGTTCTCTATTCACTACGTACTGCAAGACCCAAACATTCTCAATAGTACTCAATGATTTTTCTGCCTGTCACTATCCGCTTTTTTATACAGTTGTAGGATCTGCCCCTCCCTCTAACCTCTCGTCCCAGAAATGAATCTTTAAAACATTTCCTTTATTCGACACTTCCAATCTTCTCACTTATCCCCACCCTACGTTTCCTAAACCTATAAATTATCTTTCACACGTCTTGCACCTCTTGACTTCTCTTTAAGCTCTTTTTCCTTTTCCTGCTTTTTCTTCACACACATTATCCTTAACTCCTATCTAATATCTACGTACACCACCCTTTTTGCAGTTTCTTCTTTCTACTTTCTTCCACTACTACCACCTTTCTTTCCAATATTCTACATCCCCTATCCAACCACGGCTTGGCCATTCTTTTCTTCTTCTTTCTCTATCGCTGCTCTGGTTCATTAAACCTTCTCCCCTAACGACCCTTCTTCCCTTCCTGTCTTCCGCTACCCTTCCTCTTCAGCCACCATTCAACTGTGAATTTCTCTATCTCAAATCACCCTTTCATATTCATGATCACATAGTCTCTCACCGATACTTCCATCTTACTCAGCCTCCGCCCTCCACCCAGTCTCTTAGAAACTCCTCCTCTTTGTTTGATATATTATCCTTCGATTTCCTTGCGAAGCTCTCCCCTTCCCGGTACAGTCCCTCCCGCCAAATATCGATTTAAAGTCCTATTACTGCAGCACCATATCCTCATCTCTGCCTCTTACTCCTAGTAAGTCTTTAGCCCTTTCTTTAGTCCTTTCGAAACATTGATAAAACTATTTTGTGAATAACAAAATTCCAATATTAAATTGATTTCTTTTTTTCGTACAAAAAGACAATTATTCAACCGAATTCTTGAATTATTTTTAACGAAATAGTTTGCAAATTCGTGTTAAGATTTAAGTTAATGTTTTTAATTGTTTTTACACTAAGAAACAAAATTTTCTTTATAGTTAGTTAATGGGACATATCAGTTTTCTGTAGCGGGAGGATACACACTTCAAGGTAATATGCTTAGGCTCCGTAAGCTGCAATACTCCAAGGATTCGCTTGCGTTAAAGCTTGACTAGAAATTTAGAAAAAAAATCTAGATTAAGGTAAATGCACTGGTAATCGTCACCTAAGGACAAACTGGAAATTAAAAATGCTTATAATTGTATTTAAAACACAATTTTTATTTTTAGAAAGGGCTCAACAGATTGAGGTTGATATATGAAATCTTAATTTTGATCACTTAACAGGATATTTGTTTGCAGTCAATTTTTATTCACGATTCAAATTCAAATTACAAAAATCCTTTAGTTATCGTCAGGCACATAACCTTGTTGCTTCAGTAATCGTCACTTTTATGAATTAGTTATTGGCACTAACCGTCAAGCATTGCAATAAATTGTTCAAAGTTATTTATTATCATTATGATAAGTAGTGATGTGACGATGTGACGATAACTAGTACTGTAAAATAATTACAATTCTATTAGTGTAATTTTAATTCATAGTAAATAAATTAAAAGCATAAATAAAATTGAACACAATACAAGATATAAATAAAAACTTCTTCGTTAATGCATTTTCTATAGCTTCAGGTTATTCAACTCGAGCTCTAACCTGAAAATTCAATCGCCTTATTTACTCAATAAATAATAGAAATAATTATTTTTTAAATAATCCGAACTTCTTTTTTTAATAGGAGTTTGTGTGCGCAGCGAAACGCTGCTAGCATATAGCAACACAGAAGTTGTGTTCATTTTGGACGCTGTTATTAGATCATTCTTGCCAGGTTTCTACTTTGAGCCTCACTTGAGTAGAGTATCGTCCTTTTGTTGCTCTTCGCGCCTTTTCAACTGTTGGGTGAGTTGAAAAAGGTGCTTTGTGAGTGCCGAAACGTTGGTGATCGTTTTTTTTTGTAATATTTTTTATTATGATTTGATAAAAATAAAAATACAAAATCTGTCCGCTTCTGTGCGCAGACTTTTTAAAAGTAAAGGACAAAGCATCGAATACAGTAACTTAATGATTGTGAATTCTCTTTGTTAAAGCTCTTTTGGCTTTAACGAACACATTCTCATCACGTATCTCGTGCTTCACACTCGAATTGGTCCCTGCAATTGTAAGCCAAAAGGTTCAAGAGAAGCATTAGAACGGCTCATAAACGCAATACCTGTTAAAATAACGTTCATTAAACGTGAAGTGTTCCAGAGACACGAGCAGTTCGGGAATCGGAAACTCCAAAGATGCTACCATTATAGAGGCTCTAAATCCTGCTATTTAGGACAGTTTTAGAAATGTTAAAATACCTTATTTGGACTGTTATGTCCAAGAAACTTTTTAGGACATTCTAATGACGTTCCTTTATTTCGTGCCCATCCAAAATAGTAAGAGTTTTTTACCGGGTACTATTTAGTTCAGTCCACATCTCAGCTAAAATCGAGTAGATGCGAAAAGAAAGAATTCCTTAAAAATGAGCTAATAGGGATATAATGTCTGATATCTGCAAGACAATACTCTGGTTTGAAGTCTTTGTCTGCAAATTTTTTACGTAAGAAGCCATTTTTTATTTTTATGTTTTTAAAAAACTAATTTTCTGAAAAATACTTCTCTTGTTTTAAAGGGTTTCTGATTTTAAAAAGTCATATTTACGACACAAAAAAACCCAAATTTCATAGGCAAATTAATTTTTTTTTAACACGAGGGCTTTTTGATATGGCTGCTTGCAAATGCGGAATTGACTCTTGTACTTTAAAAATGAAAATTTTTGAATCTGACAGGGTTTTACTATTATTTCACAAAATAAAAAATTTAAAACGCTAAGCTATCAAACTTTAGAAGAAGTTTAAAGAATGGTATGAGCATGCAAACAATTTAATTTTAGCCCATCCTTTTGATACCTCTCAAAACTTTTTTATATATATTTGGCTGCTTTAAAGTCTTTTTTACGATATAAAACGAGCACCTAATTTCAAAAAAATGTTATCGACTTTGGGATGGAATAAAATTTATTTTTTTAATCCTTTTATTATCTTTTTAGTTTTTCTACCGGGTCTAGAAATCGAGAAATAACAAGAAATTTTTTTCATCAGGAAATAAATGGAAAATTACCGAAAATTTGATACAAAAATAACAATGTTTTTCGCAATTTACTAATATGCAAATCTAAGGTGTTTTAATTTTTTTTTACTCTAATTCAAAGTTTGGGCGTAAAATTTTTGTAAAAAGTATAAATTGCATTTTTCGTAAGAAGAGTTTCCGTTAGGAAAACCTCTGTTTAAAGTAAAATGATGAAATAATTCATTGGATAGTTTATATACAGTTTTGTATAATCTTTAATTAATAAAACTAATAAATTCTTACATCTGATTAATACTTATATTTGATAAGAATAAACTTGACGCTAATAACCTCTCAGATAACAAGCAGAAGATATGTTCTAATATCCAATGTAGAACTAGAATATTTATTCGCTACATTGGTAATTGATTCTTTATTAATAGATCAATTAGCTTTTCCTCTTATTGGTGCATATAATAATATAACATATGTATAATTTGATATAAATTTTATAACCTATATGCATATTAAAATTAGTGCCACTTAATCTATACATGCTATCACAATAAGTATTTTCTTTCGAAATTTATCTGATTTTTCCTTATAGATATGACTTGAATATGAATTTGTTCCTAGGTAATGACGAAAGTTCTAATTAGAAAATAACGGCCTGCGAAAAGTTTTCCTATTGATACGCAATTCGTACCATATGTGCACGTGCACATATGGTACACTTCTGCGGTGTCATCCAAAAATTACGTAAAACGATTCAGTATTGTCTGTGTTAAATAAGACCTTACTGTTCCATACAATTTTTATTTGTAATTTAAGTATATAATTGTTACCGCAGTTGTTGGTGTGTAAGGCTTAAGACATCAGAACAATATTGTTTGGACTTCAAAGTATACGTGAAACGTGAAGCAGATTTCTTCACCAATTTTTATTCAACTTGCAAGTAAAGGAACGAATTTCTAACAAAATAATTGAAAATTGAACCAAAATCCAAAATTAAAAATAAAAAAGATTAATTTTCAACGACATTTTTTTAAATTGGAACAGGAAAATGGTGTAAAAATAAATCTGTAGCAGAGAGTAAGCAAGGAAAACTTTTGCTTATATGTTTTCCTTTGTTGAACAACTATCTATAGTGAGCTGATAACACTCATTTTTGGAGAAATATGTCGTGCTTTGAAGTCTTTTTGTGCAATTCTCTTGCCCAAGTTCACCTTTCTTGAGTTCATGTTTTTAAATATTTTTTCTAAATTAAATTCTCCCTTTATTATTGCAGAGTTTAGTTCACAATTCGACTGTTTGCCTAATGGTGACCCCATTTATGTAGTTCCTGGCAGCGAAACTTCTCATTCTTTGGAAAGGTCTACTCCTGTGATTGCTCATCCTGCTGTCTCGTTGGTGAGGTCTACTCCACCTGCCGAGACTTCTTTTCGGGCGAGGTCGAGGTCATCTCCTACCAGTCGTCCTTCATTTCGCCTTGGTATCTTAAGCAGACAGATAATTGAACAGCTTAGACTTTTTCGTCTGATGCAAACAAGAATCCTAACCCGCGATTTGAATTGCGCAGATGCACTTTGCCACGTGAAAACCCAGTTCAAGTGAGAGAAAAACATCTAGGTCTTGGTCCCATTTCTACCTAAAAACAAACTGTATTATCGACTTCCCATGGTGAAATCTTTGCAATTGCGGATAAGGAAAATAAGTTTCTTCGAGAAATATACCATTTCAATCAAAATCGGGTTAAAATGAACATGATAAGCGATGAAGTTAAACAGATGAACAGAGAAGAAATCTAGGAATCGCCATTAAGCAGCAATTGACTTAGCAGCAATTGCTTAGACAACATCTTCTCGGACGTGAATTCACCCCAATAAAGCTCGAAAGCACTTAGAATTTTTAAAAGAATCATCATCATCGCGGTGTAAGATTGCTGGTCCTCCATCAAGCGCCTCCTTAGATTTCGGATAGGGTAACGCCGCTCAGATATGGGTGATGCCGGGGAAATCAAATGCACGGGACGGACAAAAAACAGCTACAAGAAAGAGCCCTGAGTTAAATTAACAAATGAGTTAGTATGCTAAAAAGAACATACCCCAAAGGAGTAGGAATCTCCACACTGATTTAGATCGCGTTTCAGCCCTGGTGGTTAGTGCCGGTTCCATGGAGTTTTGGGGGACTAAACATACTTGGACAGGGGTGTCTGTGAGGAGCATGGAGGTTCTTTAGACGTCACGGAGGAGATGAGCTTTCCTGAGAAACTGGAGTGAGATTGTGCTGAGAGGCGCAAGCCTCTTTTTCTTAACTCTCTGGGAGAGACTAGAGAGCTTCTCGAGGAGCTAAAGGAGGTTCATGAGAAGGTGGAGGCATTCGTGTGAATGCAGACGAACATGTTCCACATAATTCGCAGTGAGATGTGCAATGCGAGTGCCCCTATTCGACTACGAAAGTGGCAACTCCCGATGCCACCATCTCAGGCAGCCCACTCTGAGCTTCTTTGAGGCCAGCAACTCGATGTCCAGGAGGAAGAAGCCGAGGACCCACTCAGCAGCAACGGCCTCATCTCGGAAAAAGAAGCAGGGTCTGAAGAAGACTCTCAGGTAAGGCTGGTTTGTTCGATAGCCCAGAAAAAAGAAGAAAAATCAGCGGAAACCTTAGAAGGCAAGAAAACGGCACCCCTGAAGTAATGCGAAAGCTTTTACGCGGGGAAAAATGCAAAGGAGAAAGGGTGGTGTTTTTAGTAGGTTCCTTAGTGGCATTATTAATAATGACAGAAGTTGATTCTCTATGGCGTATATTTATACACAAGGTATAACTGAATATTATATATGTCATTTTTCATCAGGCCCTCGTAAAAAAAACAGCATCATCACCATCCTCATTTCTCAAAGGTTACGAAGACATGAACCCATAGACAAAAAGGAAATTCAAAACGATTATACAAACTGGAGAAGAAACCTTCTGCGTAGTATCTTAATAATAAAACCTGTGGCCAACGGAAAGAATTAGAATAAAATTAGAAAACATATTTTCTCTTTTCTAAGATTTCAGTTACCATAACACCATACTATGAAGAAGAAAAATAGGGCAAATTCGCCTATATAAAAATTGAAGTATTCACTATAAACAAGACTTGTAACATACTTCAATTGTACCTATAGGATCCCTTCAATTAAATTACGGAACGTGTATGCATCGGAGATATGCTTAATTTTCTACTGTAACTAAAATTGACATAACAAATATTTTTCCTTTTGTGAAGGACCTGATAAAAAATTCACTGCAAAAGAGAAACGAAATATTTTGAAGAAGCTACACGGGAACGTGGTCGCTGATCATTTTGGCGAACATAAAACTATGAAGGTACTGTGGAAAAAAATGTAATGGGAAAATATGGATTTAGATTGCCAAATTAGATGATGTTCTCGAACTCATGGAACATTTAACGCGTTTTTAAAGACATACATGGCGAAGAGACATTTGGCGAAAAATGCATGGTGAGTGTTTGGTATAAGGAATTATTGACGTTTGATAAGAGATCTTCGTCAATCTAGCAGTCAGTCTAACAAAATTTACATAAGAAAAAGTCTGTCATTTGTCAAGCCACCTTTTAAAAATATAAAAGAAAGGAACAAATGTATTTTAGTGATTGTGAAATTTTTTTTGAAGCTCTATCGGCTATGACCAAACTTATTACATCAAACGGATTTGTACTGAAACATGCGTATTTTCATTGCCTTCTTAAAACTAAAGAAAATATATAAATTAATCAAAGAAAAATTAGAATGCAACCAACCAAATTCCCCTGCTTCTATTTTTTGTTTCGTTCGTCATTTTTATTTCTGTTTTTATCCAAGGAATTTTTTTTAAATTTTTGTTTATGATAGGTTTTCATTTAAAAGCTGATTTTATTCTCGGGTGTCAGGAAGAGAGCATCGTGTTTTTGGTGAGCTTTCTACCTTCTTGGGTATTTATTTATTTTTTTAATTTTTTTTGTCTTTGTATTGATAAGGCTGATGTATTAGTGCCAAAACATTGGTGTTTAGTTTTAACAGATATAGTTTTAACATAATTTGGTAATAATAAAAAGAAAAAGGACAAAATAAATAAGAAAGAGTACGGAGGGGATCTAGTTCGTTGCCTTCTTATTTTTCTTTACACTTTTTTATTTTTTTCGTACAAGGAAAATTTTTTTCTTTTATTTTTTAGAAAAAAGTGTTTTTCTTGATCTTTTTACAAAATTTAATAGAAAATTTTTATTGTGGTAGCCTAAATTTGATCCTTGGATTCTTGTTTTTATTATCGGGAATTCCGCACACTAACATTCCCTTCTTTAAATAAAATTAATGAGAAGTGCTCATTCTGTAACGAAATGTTTGATTAATAAACATATTGCTGCAACTTGTTTTGTTTTTTCATAAGTTTTATTTATTTATTTTTAATGTCATTTTTTAATAATGTAAACAAAAAATCTACTTATTCTATCTGCAACTAATTCCAAAATTGCATTTTTTTAAATACTTGTTACGAAAAAAATAAAAACAACGTGTTCATTTAAAGAAATAATAAAAGCAAATTTATATATCTATTTTGCTTGCACAGCATTTGCCTAGTAATTTTTTCTCATACCTTGAGTTATTGTTAAAAAATTTAATTTTTTTACTGCTAATGTTATTTCTCACGATCGAAGCAAAAACTACGCATCCTATGAAAAAGAGAATTATAATAACAAAATTGTGTAGATCTTTTTTGGGAGCACTATTTTTGTTAATAATTTTTTTCGTATCCGATTTAACATTTCAATTTTTCAAGAAAATGGAAAAATATATTGTGCGTTCATTGACTTATAATTTTAATTCTATTTTTTTTTGCAATTACAAAGTGAAAAATGAAATTGTTTGAACTTTGAACCTTTTCACTGATTAAATATTATTGTACACAATAAAAAATTAGCAACTTTAGGCTAGCTACCTTTGGTAAATCTAATTCTGAGAGTTCTTCAAAAATACTTCATAATCTCTCAAGAATTTATTGCATAATATTGTTGATAATAATTTGCAATGAAAAAAGACTAATGGTCGTAGATGCAACATCAATTTTGTATCAAATCATCAATTTAAGCAATTAATTGTCTAAAATCAGTAAAATTTTAGACCAATGACATAAGTTTTAAGCTAAAATGATAAATTTTCCACAACAGTTTGATACCAGTACAGTCTCTCTGGTAGGAGTATGCAAATAATTTAATCTTAGGCGAGCCTTGAAATTTAAAACAAATATTATGTTTTAGATATCAAATTAAATTTTTTTATATTCTTTAAACATTTCTAAATCCAGTATTATCGTAAAACATGTATTGTAACTTTTAAATTTCTCTAATATTTCCTAAAATTCTTTACATTTTTTCACAAAATTGCTTGTGGGCTTGAGCTCTGCTTAAATCAAAAATGATCATTTTTTAATTACCAAATTTAAATTATAACAAATGTCATCATCATTAAGATGGTATCAAATTTATGTATCCAATTCTTTTATTGTATTTTTAGGTCATATACATCCTCGAGAAATCAGGAAATAAGAAGGATTTATTTTATGATACAAACGGAAAATGACCGAAAATGTAATAATTTGAATTTTCAAAATAAGACTTTTCGTTAAAAATTATACTTTGACTTGGAAAATAAATATTTCACATAAAAGACATGCTTGGAAACAAATTTTAATTCTGATTTACAAGAATTAAAAACTAACGCTGATAAGGTGATAATATTTGATAAGAGAAAACTTGTCGCATACAATCTCGAAGATAACGAATATAAGATATATTCAACAATGCGACGAAGAACCAGAATATTCATTCGTTAAATTGTCTATCGAGTCTGTATCAATACAATAATTAACCTTTTCTCTTATTAAATATTATGAGAATTTTTTCTACTCTTGCCGTGTCTTGGGCGATCATCCTGAATTATGTTGGTAAATATAATAATATTATATGCAATTGAAAATTAGTGCGATTTAATCTATAGATGACATATCAAAAGTTATTTTATTTTAAACTTTATCTGAGTTTTTCTTAAACAAGTACGAATTTAATTCAAATTTATTTAAAGGGAATCACAAAAAATACCTATTAACAAATAACGGAATGCGAAATGTCTCTATTCTTACAAAATTTATGCCATATGTGCACGTGCACATATGGTGCACTCATGCGGCTTTATCAAAAAATTACGTAACACGATTCAGCGGTGCACGGGTTGTATAAAATCTTGCTGTTTTTCGAAAGAGATAACGAAAAAAATTTTTATTTAAAACTATAGCTGTTCAATCAAAAATAATAAGATCCAAAGATACGAAAACTTAGAGGTAATTTTAGCAGAAATTCCATCTACAAGAGTACCCACTTGCACACGACACGACTGTCCGAGCGATCAAAGGTCATCGTTCCACACGGCCCGACTATCCCCGTTTTTCCCAGACCGAACTGTGCGCCGGCGCAGCCCCACCAGACCACCGGACGCGACATGACTATAAAAAGGTCACGCAACAAGTCAACGGAGAGTTCCTCGGGCACGGCGATCCGAGTAACACCGGGGAGCGATCCCCGGTGTAGCTCCTTTAGCCGTCAAAATCACTCACTTTCTGGTCCTCTCCCTGAAACCGACTCGATTGGTGGCCGACTGGCGCTTCTACGACTGCCCATCAAGACAAGGGTACGTCGGCGTCAGGTACTCCTGACCGACCTACCCGCGGCAGCATTTCTGTCTCCTGGCCCGTTCCCGCTCCCAGCGACAGACCGACCTACGAATCCGAACGGCACGACCACCCGTCACAAGCGCCTGAATACCTTCAGGCTTCCCGTGAGACGTCCGCGTTACCTAGCTATCGACCCGACCGACCGACCTACGAATCCAACCGGCACGACCACCCGTCGCGGGCGCCTGAATATTGTCAGGCTTCCCGTGAGACGTTCGTCTTACCCGTAGCCCCCCAAAAACTGACCGATCTACGAATTCGACCGGCACGATTACCCGTCACGGGCGCCCGAATACCGTCAGGCTTCCCGTGAGACGTCCGCGATACCGAACAACCGGACCGACTGACCGACCTACGAATCCGACCGGCACGATCACATGTCACAGGCACTCGAATACCGTCAGGCTTCCCGTGAGACGTTCGTCTTACCCGTAGCCCCCCAGAAACTGACCGATCTACGAATCCGACCGGCACGATTACCCGTCACGGGCGTCCGAATACCGTCAGGCTTCCCGTGAGACATCCGCGTTACCCAGCAACCGGACCGACTGACCAACCTACGAATCCGACCGGCACGATCACATGTCACAGGCATTCGAATACCGTCAGGCTTCCGCGTTACCGTAGCACCCCAGCAACCAAACCGGTACGACCGAACAATCACTATCTCTCTTTTCGTATTTTTTAGGGGTTGGACTAAACTTACCGACACGCTTACTCTTCTGCTTTCTCTTGTTCCGCTCCGCCCACGCCTGCTTTAAGCCGCCTTACCCGCTTTTACGATACACACACACACACACACTAATCTGTATACGACGAGACTACTACATTTACATTAGAGATTGCCCCCACACACACATACACACACATATACACGCACACATAAACCGTATTACACAAGGGCTCGTTCTATTTGTAAAGCCTGTCCCAAGTCCCAGAACCCTTGGCATGGACTGAAGCATCTGTAGGGAAACCAAACAGTTAGCAAAGAAACGAACCGTTAAAATGTGAAGAAGTATTTCTGCACATATTTCTCCTTTTTGAAATGCGCTCATAAGAAAGACATTACTGCTTCAAACATGGAGTACAGTAAAGAAAAAATATGGAAATTTAATATTCAGTCTAAAATTTCACATAAAAATTAATCAAACGGATTAACTATCTATATATATATATATATATATATATAACCGCCTATCTCACGGTAGTGAGACGTGGTTATGGCTGAAATTTTACCGCG
>JAAAKG020133432.1:0-14168 GCA_010014905.2 Druon quercuslanigerum
TTTGCGATTCGCAATTATTAGTTGTTAGAAATTCACAGTTTTTATATAGAATATGAGAGAAATATATGCCTAATTATCATTATTTAAAAATATCTGCTGCTTGGCAGCATTATTCAAACAATTTTTACAAACAAATACACAGTTTTCGTATGTCACAATGAATAGGCTCCATTTTTTGCAGAATCGACCAAAAATGTCTTGCCAATGAATCTTTGTTGTCGTTTTTTTCAAATTAACAACAACTGGTAATTCAAGTGGCGAAACCCACTAAAGACGTATCGTTAGTGACTCCTAGCTGTAATTTTGTTCAGATTGATACAAAATATTAATTTTTTAAACAATTTTTTATAATTAAATGCACATTTTGACAATTTTTCCAAGAATAAGCTCCATTTTTATTGCGAAATTAACTAAAATTGTATTTGCAATAACTATTTGCTATTATACTTTGCCAACGGATAAGAAATGTTAATTATTGAAACAGTTTTCATAAACAAATGTATATTTTACCAATGACTCCTTGTGGCCTTATTTGTCCAATCAACAAGAACAGTTCACTATTTAAACAATATTTATTTAGAGTAACAAAGTTTGACCATTTTTCTATGAAAATTATTAATTTTCTTTGCAGAATCAACAATAAATATCTTGCCGATTATTCTTTCTTGTGAAATTTTTCTAATTAGCAAAAAGGGTTGATTGTTTACACAATATTTATAAATAAAGTCACAGTTTGACCATCTTTCAATGATAAATTTTTTTGCGGAGTGAGCTAAAAGAACCAAGGTTCTTGTGATGGACTTTTAGTTATAGTGTTATCAAATTATGTATGTATTAGGAATCGTATCTTGACAACAACCGATGATGTGAATAATTTATTCCATTAAATATCATGAGTGTTCCTGAAAAGTTGAACTGCTTTTGATCCTAATGTTTTATTACCGTACATAATGAACATACGTTAAACCTCTTCACCATCGTCAAGGTAGCAGTTGTTCAATAAAGGTTTTTTTTTAAATTAACGTCTAGATTTTTTTACTTTGATTTTTTTTTCTTTTTTTGAAGGAATTTATTTAAGGAAAGTTAAGTTTTTACCAATAATGCTTCAGCATTATCTGACAGGGCTTTTATTTTTCTCTTATCGTTGACCCTTGAAGAGCTAATCGTAGGATCTAAAGATATCAGTAGATGATATCATTATTGATCAGTACTCGATTCGAAATTCTGCTATTTTCGCGCCTAGCCTTGCGAAAAATCTTGTTATTAGTCTCCTGGGGCTCTTCTGATAGCCAACCGAAAGGTGCATCGAAGGATCTGATGATCTCGCCACCATGAATGAGAACTTTATGGCCTGATGGTGGCATTAGATACTAGCCATATAATGTCACACAAAGCTCTGCAGTTTTTGAACAAAATGTTTTGAACTGATCACAGTCGATCATCCTACCACAAGTTAACAATTGCAAGATAGTATAAAACCTGATGATCAATTTTTCATCTAACCCAGTGTGTTTCGCTACACCCTGAGCTTGGGCGATCAAAGAGCGAGCAACATTACCAGTGATGGTTGTTTCTCAACCTTGTTTTACAATATCGACTAAAATTGATAATTTAGATTTCAGTACATCTTGAATGTGTTTCTTTTTCAATTTTTTAAATTCTTTTTATTCCTTCGTTCTAGCTGCACCTTTCCCAAAATCAAGACTATAAGCTATATGAAGTAGAAACTCCATGAAGGGTAACCAGCAGTGTAACGTCGAAAGACCGAATTTATGATTAATTTCGTTGCACGTGAGCTGTTTGACATGAGTCAAATTATTGATGTATTTCGGGCCAACTGGATAAATATTGCAACAATTTGATGCTTTTTGTTTACATAGAACATTGCAAACTTTGCCATCTATCATTGTGCTTTTCAGATCAAAGCGCAATTTGAACATCACATCGTTGACTTGAATTTCATATAATTCAACTTTCTCAAGCAAGTTCGTGAAGTGATTATATTCTTGTACATTCAAACTTCATCGTACGACAGAAATGTACTGAATTAGGTGTCTCGTTGCTCCAAATAACATTGTCGTCAGCTTTCAACTGAAGAGGTGCAAATGATAACAAAAATATGGAAGAATCATCCACATTGTCATTATTTGTCTTGCATTTAAACTTATCACTTTCATCATCATTTGATTCTTCCTCATCAGCATCAGAATCAGGCAACTCATCATTACTGCTTTCAATATTATTAGACATGTTTTCATTATCTTTAAACTTAGCACCAATCTCCATTTGGCAGGATCACATTTGCATCCACAAGTCTTAGCAAAGGGAATAAGAATCAGGAAAATATGTTGTATATTCGGTTAGAAGAAATGATCAGTCGACATTTGGAGTAAGAAACGTGATGGTAAGATAATTGAGTGCAGGTGGCGAGTCACCTACTCTCAATTGTTTTAAAAGTTTTTCGGCATAAACAATAGACGGGAGTTTTTTACACGAAGCGCGCCACCTGCACTCAATTGTTTTGTCATCACGTTTCGTACTCCAAATGTCGACTGATCATTTCTTCTCACCGAATATAAAACATGTTTTTCTGATTTCTATCCCCTTTTTTCTAAAACTTGTTGATGCAAAAATGAATTACAGAATTGGTAATTCTACTTTTTGTAAAATCATTTGAAATAGTGACTCGAACTAAAGTAGTAGTAAGATCTATGCAATAATGGATGACATAAAAAGT
This sequence comes from Druon quercuslanigerum, assembly GCA_010014905.2. Taxonomy (NCBI): domain Eukaryota; kingdom Metazoa; phylum Arthropoda; class Insecta; order Hymenoptera; family Cynipidae; genus Druon; species Druon quercuslanigerum. The sequence goes on from JAAAKG020133432.1 coordinate 2,738, forward strand.
GTAAACCAATTCTCTGAAGAACAGTTATTGCAAATAAAAATGAAGCTGCGTGATACATTCGATCCACTATATTGTCGACAGTGGCGAAGTGTGATAAGGAATAAAAGTCAATTCATCAGTAAGTACGCAATGTTCTTGGTAAGTAATTTCACGGACTTGCTGCCAATCATTCGAAACAGGAATTGGAATATTGTTTAAATAATGAACAGTTCTTGTTCATTGGACAAACAAGGCAACCAGGAGTCGTTCGTCAGACATTTCCAGCTTACACCACGAAAAAGAGCATATTCCTGCAAAAGTGATCAAAATGTACATTTGTTTATGAAAATTGTTTAAATAATTAAATTTTATTGTCCGTTAGCAAAGTATCATACCAAAGAATCATTGGAAATACATTTTTAGTTTATTTCGCAAGGAAAATGGAGCCTATTCTTGGAAAAATTGTAAAAATGTGCATTTAATTATAAAAAAATTGTTTAAAAAATTTATATTTCTTATCAATTCCAACAAAATTACAGCTAGGAGTCACTAACGATACATCTTTAGTGAGTTTCGCAAGAAAAAATTGGCCCTATTCTTGAAATCATGTTAAAAAAGTGAATTTGTTTATAAATATTATTTAAATAATTACCAGTTGTTGCTATTTTGACAAAAATCACAACAAAGATTCATTGGCAAGACATTTTTGGTCGATTCTGCAAAAAAAAAATGGAGCCTGTTCATTGTGACATACGAACTGTGTATTTGTTTATAAAATTTTTTTGAATAATGCTGCCAAGACGCAGATATTAAAAAAAACATAATTAGGCATATATTTCTCTCATATTCTATATAAAAACTGTGAATTTTTAACAACTAATAAATGCGCATCGCAAAAAATGGCTTTTGTTCATTAATTTGTTTAAAACATTATAAAAAAAAAATGTTCTCACTCTAACCAACTGAAAACTATTGCTAGATGTAATTACACTGACTAAGGCTCTTCTTTATTAAATTTGCAGATCTTACAAAAAAGGTACATCTGAAAAGTTGGGGTAAAAATATTGTTTATTTTGTCAAATAAAATTTTTTGATTTAGCCTAATCAAAATTCTCGCACCGACTCGATATACCCGAAAGCCTTATGGTCATTTAAAAAAAACAAACGTCCAAATCCATTGAAAATTGTGTTGTAGACAGACTTCTATCCACAAAAAGTGCGTTTGGCTAGACTGTGTAGCACCTCCGCAACAGAATTGTAATATTTTCTTTATGCCATAATTTTGGGCTTCTTTAAGCACTGATGCCGACTTTTTGGCTCTTTTAGTTTTCTCAAAAAAACAACATTTGGGTGGAGATGCTGGCCGCTAGCACCTCCCCTACAAAAAATTAAAAGGATTAAAAAAATCATCCGCGCCAGAATTTTCGGCTTTTTTGGGCTCTCAAAGCTGCATAACCTAATTTTAAAAAACAACCCCTATCTCCGAAAAACAAACCATAAAATCAAATATGGACTTAAACTAAAAGTGAGTATATCAAAATTTTGGGCTTTTGTTAGGCTCTTCATGAGCATCAATACCGATTTTTGGGTCTTTTATTTTTCTTTAAAAACGGAGTTTTGCGGTGATGGTGGACTCTTAAAAACAAACAAAGAATTAATTGATAAAAACCAACTTCTGCTTCCTAAGAATTACCTTTGACTGACTTACGCACCGACCCTAAATGGAAGCATATCCAAATATTGCGCTATTTTTTGGCTCGCAAAAACACTCACAAATTATTTCAAAAAATCAAACTTAACCTTTGAAAAAAATCCCAGCGAAAAAAATGAAAAAGTACGATAAAAAATATACGGTAGGTGTGAGGTTGTTTTGAGCTCACTAAAAATAACAAATTATATTGTCAAATAAAAAAAAAACCTCGACGCACTTAACCAAACCCTGCTCAGCTGCTTTTTTTACTAAAAAGTCAATAGGGGTGATTGTCAAATTGCAGGAAAACTTGAAGTCCCAAAAATATAACATTAAAATATAAACTCTTACTTATTTTTATTTTCACTTAATAAATACTAATTACGATCCTCTACAAAATATTCAGTTCGTTGTTTAAATTTCTCTTCCTATTGATTTAGTTGACGATTTTTTTCAGATGATATAGTAAATCTGGTTTTCCTAAGTGGCATTAATCTCTCTATGCGCCTCATGATTTTCGGATGAATCTTTACGCTTTCTAAAAGACAGATGAAAAGTTTATGGGAGGTCGAATCGAAAGATTTCCGTTAATCAATCCAGTATTATTTTGCGTACATCACATAGAGTCGCAAATGAAGAGATCCTATTAAAATGGTCAGGAAGCATGAAGAAGAGGGCAAAGGAGCGATTCTGTACAATGCAGCGGAGGCGGCTGCTGAAACACTCGGACTTAACTTCAGTATCAGGAGTGAGCAGAATGCATCAAATCTTATCTATCTCGTTTAGTCACTCCTGAAAGCCCGCATTCAGAAAGCACAAGAGAAAAACTTCCTGGAACAGCTTCTCGATAAGAGGATGCACAACATTTTTTACAGAAATGTGGACGATTAGTCAATGTCATATGAGCTAACTGTTGCTTTACTTAAATCACGCGGATTGAAGTCAGGCACGGAGGGGTTTGTTGTCCAACTCATGCGGGAACGACCTACATCTAAAGGCACAATGCAGCACACTAAGATGATTTATTATCATCTCTGTCACTCTTACGGCATTAACCTGAATATCACTCCGCTCAAAGCTCCTAGGGAAGTAAGGTCAACTGTCGAAAATGAGAAGTGCCGCATATACTGGAACTTTATATTCTCGACAATTTTTTCTGTTGCACACTCGAGGCCTGGCATAGTACATCATAGACATCATAGCCAAGGAGAATGAAAAGAAAAAGAACTCCCTTACCTTGTAAGGTAGTTGCGACCATTGTAGCCAGAATATTCTGTTAAATTAATCGTCCTTATCATCGGCGCTCTTGGAGGTGCCAAGCTTTCACTGGTTAATAGCCTGAAACGCATCTATGCATGTAAAAAAAAACGCTTGCGGGGAAAATGCAGAAGGCGGTCGTCCTTGGCTCGCTCCGTGTCCTTACGGGTCACGAGACTTTTGCTGGATCGTCTTAATGATTCCGTCACAGACGGCACAGACGGCAAAACCCTGCAGTTGTCCTTATTTATAAAGGCAATTATAAAAGCATTTATGAAAAAGTGAGGTTAGGTTTTCTAGATGCAATATTGAATATATGAATACATGTTACGATTCGCTTAAAGCAATTATCATTCTAAATGAATACACTGAATAAAGAAAAATAAATGTTTCAAAATGTTAACGTCAAATTACATAAGACTGACTTTAACGTTTCCGCGCATACTGATACTCTATAAATATAAACCATTTTAGCCAAAAACCGTTGATGATTATCTATATGGATTGTTTTTACCAAACTGACTATGCATTTTCTTGGACATTGGCGGCGGGTAAAGCCACTCCCGTATTTAAAGCAATGAGGGCGCCACATTATTTTGTTTAAAAAATCGAAATTTCGGGTTGATCTTTGTCACTTATTAATAAATTATTACGAATTATAAAATAAATAAAATTTTTATTTCACATTTGAATGGTTTTGAGCATTTATAATCAATTTGAAGAATCAAATCCTGAAGTAAAGTTTTGGCAATAAAATACCTTATGATGTACCTAAAGAAAATGTTTGTGACATTTTAGGGATTGTGATTTGTCACTGAAGTTATTCTTTTAGAGGCTCTACACGATTCTAATTGATGTTTTTCAGCAAAACAAATTGAAAGTACAAAATACCCTAATAATAATAATTTCTTTCTTCAAACTTGACATTTTCGACTCGAACAGCGACAATTAAATAGGATTTGCTCAACGGCAATATCGCATTTGAAGGAAGACTTTGTACAGAAGTTTGTTAGTTTCGCAATTTTCATTTTTAGACATGCCCTTCAAGAGATGCCTATGATGGGCGGTTCATGAAATTGTCATAAGCTTTCAGAAAACTTAAAATTATAGTGAGGCGAATATTAGTAATACAGTATCGAAAGAAGCTCTGCCAAAATTCAAAGACTTGGAATTTAGAAGTTTCAAAATCCTAATTTCAAAATTTAAGAATGTTTAGTTTTAATTTTAATCCCCTTTACTCGAACCACTTAACAAAGGAAGCTACCGTAGCTACCCGCTACGGCGGCTAGGGCTGCCACACGACAGTAGTTATCCGACAGTTACCATAAAGCACCTATTTACCGCTGCCATGAGGATTTCAAGTTCCTCTTTTAAAGAGAAAAAAAGTTTGAGATCGTCCAGGTATAAAAGGTGGTTGACCTTATTTTCTCTTCTATTCGACAGGCCGCATAGGTATCCAGGTATCCCTTTCATAGATGAAAGAGCTGATAGTCACCTGTATTTTGTAAGATTTTACAACAAATCTTGTCCGCCACGAGAGAACGCATCCAAAAATGCTTTCAGATAATTTATTTATCCACAAGCGTTAAAGTTCTTACAGAAAAGCCATATACAAACCTGATATTTGTCACTTTTGAGGTTAGGTATAGTACATACACTATAAGGTTGTAAGGTTTTCTTAATACTGTTGACTCAAGATAGGCGTTGTTGCCATTCTGGAATAAAGAGATGTGGCCATCTTGGAATTTAAAGCCATTACATTCTTGAATCCGCAGTTACACACGCAGTTATACACCTGGAATACGTTATAGTGATTTCTAGTAACTATCTTGATCTACTTTTTACTGACTTTTTTGACAGAAGAAGCAATGCTATTGCACTTGCTTTCATGATTCTAGTAATTTAACCAAACTGCTGTCTGCTTTCTCAGATATATGTTGAGTGTGAATGGTTTCGTGATATAGACTATGTGCAAATCTTTACCTATGTTTTATTTCATAAGCACGTTTCTATAAGTTTAGAGACTTATACTGTCATTAACATCTAGTGTCATACACATTCTTTATCGTGTAATTATCTAGTAACATGCAGTAATACTTGAGCATGCCTAGAATCTTCAGTGCTATTTAGTCATATCTGTTCAAGCTCAGTTACACCAGCCCCATGCATCGCCCCTCCTTTTCTGATTTTCCTAGCGTCCTACCGGTAAACTAATCCAACAGTTGGCGCTGCTTCAATCAAGATGGCTGACATTTGTATTGTTTGTATTAGTTTTGTCGGCAAAATTCAGAAAAATAAGTCAAAAAACATGTATTACTGTGAAGATTCTATATTTTTTATTAGGTGTGTGCAAAATAATAAGTGTGTAAATCATGGGATATAAGTGTATTGAGTTCTTGGTTGCAACTCAGGTTACGAGAATAATGAAGCAAATAATCACTTTTTTTCTCGTACAAAAAGATCGGAATATTACATTTTAACACATTCAATTTAGAAATATGCATTTCAGAACAAGATTTTTTAAAAATATTTCACAACGTTTGACTGTTTAAATAAAATAAGCAATTATAACTATAAAAAAATGTTTAGAGAGCTAAATTTAAACTTTAAAGTTACAATTTTATTCGTTATTTTAAACAGATTTTTATATAAAGTGAAATTGTTAATTTTTTTGTATAAATAACAGTTGGACAATTATTTATATAGAAAAAATTTAAGCAAGCTTAAGAGATATTTAGAAGTTTTGAATATTCAAACATAAATTTTTACTTGAAACGATTTTTGTTATTTAGCAAAATTAATTTTAACAGAATATAAAACAAGATTTCAAGACATCCACAATTGCCAAAAAAATAACTTGTGACATTTTAAGTACATTTTTTTTAATTTTCCAGGATGTAATAAAAGTGTTAGAAAAAATTAGAATCGTTTAAAAAAAGACTTCAAATTTTAAAAAGAATTTCAAAATCAATTTAACATTTGAGAAAATTCCACAAAATTGAAAACAAAATTTAGATTTTTTAACATTGTAAAATAAAATAAAGTTTTAAAAAATGTTAAAAAACCATTTTTGGTGCATGAATCATAATTGAACAATGATTAATTTGTAAGGACTTAAAATACAAATAATTTTACTTCCAGTTTAAAAACTGTTTTGTTAAAAAAATGCAATCTCTCAATTTGCAATCTCTATTACTAAAAATTGCTAACAGAGATATAGTTTAAAAATCTATAAATTTGTTAAAATTTTAACAATTATTTATTTATTGAGGGTTTAAATTAAAAAATGGATAGTTTTTATAATGACAAAAATTGTATAGAAATAACGATTCTATATAATTTAGAACAATTATAAACTTTTAAATTCAAACAATTTTTTAGATAGATAGATAAACGTTTGTTTTTCGGCCTGCTGGCCTTAAAATATTGATTTGGTTAAACTTGCATTTTTCACAGAATTTTGTTGCAACTAGCAATTAAAAACTAACATCCAACTGACTTAACTAAACTAACGCTTTATCTCCAAGGTGCTCGTTTTTATAGCCTAGGGTTTCTCGCTTCCCCTCGCCTCGCGCACAGGTCAGTAATTTCTCGCTTTGCTTTGCATTGCCAGCCTCTACCTCCGCAGCTAATACCTAATACTTATCTACTATTTACAATATTTACAATTTCCTTACACCTACTTCCTCTCTTATTTGAAATCTTTTTTTCTCTATTCCTCTTTCTCCTTCCTTCACTTCTTCTCCATCTTACCCAACGCCTCCTTCACCCATGCTACTGCTGTTTTGTCCCAACTTTCATGCAACAATACCTACACGCTTATCCCACTCCTTTCCACCTCTTCACACTCCTACAACCAATGCTTAATCCACCTCTCTTCCCCGTTAAATCTTCTCTTTCCTATTCTCTCCCCCCCTGCTTCCTTCTCTCTCTCTCTCTCTCTCTCTCTCTCTCTCTCTCTCTCTCTCTCTCTCTCCATGTCATTCCTCTTAACCACCTCATATATCCTCCTTGCTACCTCGTGCATCCTTCTAACTTTATCAATCTTCAATCCATTCGTTCTAAAATACCCTCGACTCCCCGTTATAAGCCCTAAACTTGTTCTTCCTGTCTCCCTTCTGACGATATAGTTCGGCGTATTCCTGGTCAACCCCAGTGTCCTCTTCACATACCTCACCTGTATCCTCTTTACCTCTTCACGCACCTTCCACTTCCACACCTCTTGTCCATAAAATAAGAGTCTCATCACTAGCGAATCGAACAATTTTATTCTCCTTACAAAATCCTCTGCGAACAACCATTAACCCAGCCCCCACACCTGCCTCATCACCATGTTTACCCTTCACACTCTCTATGTTTTATATGAACATCCACTCCCCCATCCATGCGAAACAGGAAACCCAGGTACACAATCTCTTTTACCTCCTGTACCGTGTTTCCCTTCCATTTCCACTTTTCTCCCTTATCTCTACCACCTCCTTTTTTGAACACCATAACCTGAGACTTGCCCGCATTTAACTCTAACCTATTTTGACCAAGTATCTTCTCAACCTTTTCATCGTCTTCTTTAAAGCCTCTTCGCTCTTTGGTAGCAGCACTATATCATCTGCATATGCGAGGGACCATATATCATCCTACTCTAAATCCTCCTAACACATCAGCCGCTAGTTTACTTTCCATATCCGCGATTAAAATTGCAAAAAGCGTCGGACTGAGCACACATCCTTGCCTCCACGCCTTATCGATCCAGAAAGCCTCCAGGACTCTCCACTCCTTTCTCTTCCATCGCCTCCTACAACCTCCCTCTATCCACCGAAGAGAAGACGCCTTTAAGATCCACAAAAACACGTACACTTTTGCACCCTTCTTAGCTAATTCTCTATCCACCACGAGCTGCAAAACGTAAATATTTTCGATAGTACTCCCTCCCCCTAAAGCTCGCCTGCGTCTCCGGCAGCATTCGTTGCCCCTCAACATTTGCCCCTCAGCAGCTATCATCCAACACAATCTTGTATATTTAGTACGCCGTATTCATTAGCGCAATTCCTCCATAACTTTCCTTCCTCTCGATATCCTTTTTTTTATACAGCGTTACGATCAGCCACTCTCCCTGAAATGAGTCTTTAAAAAATTCCCTCCATCCCGCATTCCCTCTCTTCTCACTTATCCCAGCCTACATTTCCGAAACCTAATATTTATCTTTCACACGTCCCCTTTTGTCTTCACAATTGTTAACTGATCTTTCCGATCTTATTCCTTTTCCTGTTATTTCTTCTTGCACATCACCCTAAACTCGTTTCTCATGTCTGCGTACTTCTCCCTTTTCGCAGTTCCTTCCTTTTACATTCGCTCTTCCACACTTCCCGCCCTCTCACATTCCCTCTGCATGCATTTTTTCCAACTAGCCCTTCCTTTCCTTTTTACACTGACCTTCTCCTGTAGCCTCCACCTATACCGCCTTGGAAACTTTGGCTCCAATCTTCCCCATTCCTTTCTCTCTACCCAAGTCTTTGCCAGTCTTATCAAATCAAATTGCTGAATATATCTCCAGAAATCCTCATCTTTCTTCACATATAATCAATGATGATAGAACATAAAATTTTTAAATTCAGATTTTTGTATGTTTAGAACACAAAATGCACAACATGGACAATAAACTTGTCTTGTGCACTCTTCCACTAATAAGTGTAAATCTCAAGCGACTTAGGGTTACGCACTAAGGGAGGACAGAATACTTCAAAGTGCTATCCAAAATTAGTTTCAAGAAAACTGAGATTCAAAAATTGCTTGGAGGTACTGATACTTCCAGCAACTCTTCTATCACTTCTCGTAGCGATACACTTGATGTCGACTGTGACATAGTAAAATGCTTTCCAGAATTACAAAATCAGCTGGAGGTCAACAATTGAAAACTAGAGTCTATCACAAAGCAGTATTCTGAACTTAAAATTCAGCACTAAATGTTGAAAATAAAGATTTTCGTAGTAAGATGGAAGTTTTACAGGATGGACAAAATAAAATTAATCAGAGATTTACGGTGACGGCAGCTCGTCAATATGGAGATAGCCTTGTAATATCTTTACTGCCTGATAAGGAGGGGAAAAACTTGCAAAATCTGTTGTGCCTAATCTCCACAATTCTAAATGTAAAGTTTTTCCCACCTGAAATCTTAAATGCTCAGCTTGTGTATCCAGAACGCTACCGTGAGGGTTCAAACGATGCAACATTAAATGTCCGAAATCCGTTGTAGTATGACTTTCGACAAACCGACAAAGGGTAGAGATAATATCGGCGACAAGAAAGAAGAAAACTTTGAATTAAACTGATGTTCGTGATGATCTTCTAAGATCTAGTGCCTGCATTAATTAATATCTGACGTCGCAGAGTATGGCAGGGAGGTGGTGTCGTCTATATAAGGCGTAAAGACATAGATCGGGCACTAAGGATACATAATGCAGATGGTCTGGCACTAATTAATGCACGACTACCTACAAACTCGTCTCAAACCCCTCTGGTTGATAATTCCCGTGCACGGTGTGCAGTTCATGACTTGTTTAAATTTTCTGATCTAAAAATCTGCCATGCTAATATCAATTCACTTACATTGAAAATTGACTTACTGCTTTCTTACTTGAATGGAAATAAATATCATATAATTGCCATAAGTGAAACATGGCTTTTTTTTAGTCAATGACAATATGGTTGCGTTCAATGGCTATACCCTTAAAAGAAATGGTATGGATGGTAGGCGGGGCGGAGGTGTGGCTGTTTACATTATTAATGGTCTCTTTTCTAAGGTTCTGCAGATTTCTTCTAGAGTATTTAATAAACCTGAGTATATAATTATTGTAATCTCTAGACATGGGGTGTCTTATCTCTTATTTTCTGTTATTTACAGGTGACCTAAGGGCGAGTATCTGCAGGCCTTTGAACCCTCTTTCTTCAAATTCGATCATGCGTATAAAAACATAGTAGTTATGCACTTTGAGTAGAGAAACAATGGATAGTACAATGCTCAGAAATTACAGGGAATCACAGAGAGTGAAAGTCAATAGAAACAGCTAAGGGATCTTTGTTTGGTTAACCCAAAATGTGAGGAATTGGCATTAGAAGGCTCAGTAAATGATATCAGTAAATGATATCTTCGACGCCTTTTCGAGATGTCCTAATAAGTAGATGTACACATAAATTGTTAATAATTCTTAATAATAATTGGTAATAATAATCTCTCAGAAAAATGCTGTAAAATTTCAGTTTAAAAAAAAATCACTTTTAGTCCAATTTTTTAATTAAGAATAGTTATGTAATTAATTGAAGTCAAAAAATTTAAATGTTCATACAAGTTATTAATATTATTGGTAATAATATATTTAAACAATGCTAAAAAGATGCGGTTTTTTCTGCCATTTTCAACTGTTTGTCTCTTTTTCATTTGGCGTGACTTAATAATTAATTAAATTTAGCAAAAGTTATCAAGTTATCAATATAAAATGGTCTTTTGTGTGCCAGAAACAATTTGCATTAAAAAAAACGCAAAAAACAGTCATAATTAGTGCCAAAAACTCGCCAACCCCATTTTTCCACTTATGGGATCTTTTGGGCCCTATAAAACAGACTTATGGTGTTGATATTTAAACAGTGATATGTTATTCGTATTCTATGGCTAATGGTGAAGAGAAATTATGAGTTTCAAATAGATTGAAATAATATTATGGATTCTGAATAAGATTGACCAAAACGTCTTTTTTTCTTATAGGAAATACGTGTTAAACTTCATGGGGCTTGAGGCACCTCTAAATATATTTTTTTAAACCAAAAAATATGCATTTGTATTTTTTTGGATTCGAAAAATTTTCTGGGGTGACCCTATAAACATTCGAAAAAGATTTTTTGGACCACCCTATTGTGCAGTCGTTGATAACGATTGAGATTCTCGTGTTGAATCTGGTTTCTGCCTTTTCGTTTGTTGTCTTTGGGAATGAACTGAATAGCGTGGAACTATAACTTGGGCTGCACCAGTAATCCTTATGTGGGAGGAGGTTCTTACATCCCCTAACAGGACCCACGACGCCAGAGCATTGGCCGAGAACCCAGCCTCTTCAAGACTCCCGCGATGGAATGCGAATCAGGTCTGGTTGTCCCCGATTTGTGGTCGTATATTTTGCCAAATGCGGACGCCTCTCGTGCCAGAGAGGACAAGAGCTTCCTTATTTACTGGAAATGCTTCGGATCAATTCTTAGATATTCTTTTTAATTACAGCCTTTAATAGAGCCGCCCCTGCATCTCCTTTCGTTGTAGCGGTACGGCATCGAATTAGTCAACTGGCATAGCACCAACCAAACCGTAGCCCAAAGGAAGCAGCATGTCAGCGCTGACCGGTGGAGACTTACCCAAAAGAAAGGGGATACCATGCGCTCGATAACATACAGGCCATTGTCTCAGTCGTTCAGTAGTCACGCTGAGGGGAATCGCTACCACGCATACGAACTACTTCCGTTTTTGTA
>JAAAKG020133433.1:0-14168 GCA_010014905.2 Druon quercuslanigerum
GGGCCTCGTGGCTCGGGTGGGGGTGGGGGTAGGGGGTGGGGCATAGGGTGGAGGGGTGGGTGGGGTTCTTTAAAAATATACGTAATTGTTACAGAGTTGCAAAATTTTTTTCCTGCAGATTTCTTTTTTAGTTCTAAATTTTATTATTTAATTGAAACTTTAATCATTTTCTTAAGAATACATGCTTTTTGGTTGCAAACTTCAATGTTTTGTTAAAAATTCAACGAAAACTATTTTTTCTAAAAATTTGTCTTTTTGATTTAAAATTTTATTTTTTTAAGTATAAATATTGCATCTTTCTGAAAAAATGACTCTTTTTATAAAATTAAACTATTTACTCGAAAATATACTTTTTGTTTAAAATTTTTATTTTTGTGTTGAAAATTCATATAAAATCTTTTTGAATGAAAATTCAACTCTTTTTTTGAAAATTTGTCTTTTTAAATTTAGAATTTACGTACTTTTGCGAAAATGACGCAAACGTAACTATTTCGCAGAAAATTTACTTTTTGTTGTTAAAAATATATCTGAAATCCCTTTTCGACGAAACTTATACTATTTAAAAAAATGTTAATTTAAAAATCTTCTGTTTTAAGAGAAACTAATTTTTTTTGTGATAAAATTGCATCTATTTGGTAGGGAATTTAACTATTTTTTTAAACGGACATATTTTTTTTAAATTAGTCTTTCTGAATTGAAAAAATCAAAATTTTTTCGTAAAATCTTATTTTTGTTACAAAATTCATATTTTAATCCTGGCAAGTCAACTGGAGTCTTTTTTTGATAAAAATTCAACTATTTCTTTTTTTAATAAAAATTCATCTGTTTTGAGAAAAATTTCATCTTTTTGCCATAAAAATGCAACTATTCGCCTTATTGGATAAAAAATTCAATTTTTTTTCGTCGAAATCATTTCTTGTTTAAAAATGCCTGTTTTGATACTGAAAAGTAAAATTTAAATCTTTTTTAATAGAAAATTCAACTTTTTTTGTAAATGGCCCTTTTTGTTAAAAAAAATTTCTTCTTGGCTCTAGTGGAAAATACTTTTCTGTTTAAAAATGATTTTTTATCTGAAAATGTAACATTTCCATTTTTTGGTGTTAATATTTTTTAGCTGAAAAATTTCCCTTTTGGAAAAAAAATAATTTTCTTGGATTGAAATTTCATTTTTGTTGTTGAAAAAGGAATCAATTTTGTAAGAAATTAATTTTTTGGTGAATGTTTAACTCAAAAAGATTAATCTTAAGAATAGGTTTTTCCATTAGAGAGTTCAAATTTCAATCAAAATAAAATTTCTACTAAAACAGATGATTTTTTAAATCAAAAAGATAAATTATAACAAAAATTTTTGAGTTTGAATTAATAAACAAAAAATAAGTTTTAATGAAACCATTTTGACTTTTCATTCCAAAAAGGCAATAAAAAAGGATCAACTTTTCACAAAATAAGTGAATTATCTACCCAAAAGTTGCATTTTTATCCATGAAAGATCAAATTTGTACTAAAACCAAAGAATTTTCAATAAAAAACGACAAATTTTCATCTTAAAGTTGAATTTTTAATCAAAAAGTTGCTTTTTTACCCAAGATGAATTTTTCTTTATTTTTTTAGATTCAAAATATTTTAGAATTTTCATCCAACAAAGGTTTTAGTTTTTTTAACCCCAAAATATTAAATTTTAAAATAAAAAAAATAAAATTTTGAAAGAGAGTGGAATTTTTAAACGAACAGACGAATAAAAAAAACTTACACAAAAAAATTTGGTTTTCATCCAAAGAAGATTTCAGTTCTTTTTTAAACAGGAAAATAAGAATTGTAAATAATAAGTTTGTAATTGTAAACAATTGTAAACAAAGTTAATTTTCTATCAAATATTCAAATTTTGAACCGAAAAGTATAAAAAAAGGCATATCTTCGAAAAAGTATTTGAATTTTTATCAAAAAAGATTTCGATTGATTTTTGTATACAAAAATAGGAACTTCAAATAAAAGGTAAGTTTTCTAAGAAATAGTTAAATTTTGAACAAAACCATTTTTAAATTACATATTTAATATAAAATTTAATATAAATTTAATATGAATTGCAAGTTTAATGAAAATATTTTAATATTTATTTACGAAAAAATATAAACTCCTAAATCAAAAAGACAATTATTCAGAAAATATATTTTTCATCGAAAAAAGATTGCGTTTTGACTTATCATCAACAAAATATCAATTTTCAACAAAAGGTTAATCTTCTACGAAAAGAGTTGACTGTAACCCAAAAAGATGAATTTCTATAAAACAGTTGAATTTGCAGCTAGAAAGGATGTCTTTTTAAGAAAATTGTTGAACTTTCAACAAAATAATAAAATTTATAAATAAAAAGATAATATTCAAAAAAATGTTTTTGGCGAATTTTCAAAAACTGCATTTTACGTAATTTACTGATGGTCTCGTAAGTATAATGAAAAATTATTTAAGGAAAAATCAAGGGGGGGGGGGGGTCGTCAATCTATTTTGTTACGATTGGTTAAACTTTTCGATTTTAGTTTAGAAGAGATTTTTGTAGTAAAGCAAGTCCTGATTCTTTTTTTTTTTGCCTAATATTTAACAGCTTTTGTTTAACTTTTATTAATCAAACCGAAAAGTAATAAGCGGTTTTGCCATTGTTGAATTTTTTGCAGCGAGTCAACAAGAAATTTGTAAAATCTAGTTTCCTTAATTGACAGTTGAGCTCGTTTAAAAAGTTTGAGGCACAGCGACTTTTTCTCGTTCCCTGGAGCAAACCTCGTTGGTCCCTATGATAAAAAAGTTAGCTCGGAGCATTAATTAAAAATTTTTGCAAGAACAACAAAAAGTCGATGTCGGTGTCCCAACTTGTCAACCCGCCAAGCTCAAGGTGTTCAGACAGGTCAAGAGTATATAAATGAGCTTGGTTTCGCAACTCCACTTAAATTTGTTTATATTATGTGAATTTTTAACTTTGTTTAAAACTAGAGTTTAAACTATTCCTCAATAGAGTGTTAAAAAATAAGTGGGTTTTTGGATATTAACGAGTCTCGGTAATATGTATAGCGCAGCATGCCTCTTTATCCCCACTATCACACTCCTCTGACACCACTTTTTAATTTTAATTTGGAATTTTATTTTAAAAATTCGCTGCCTTTTTTAAAGTTTATCCAAAATGGCTGGTTAACGAACTTGACCTTCAATTTTTGAAGGTTCTATAATACCACTTTTTATTTTCAATATTGAATTTTCTAAAAGAAACAATGCAAAAGCCTCTTGATTTTAAAATGTTTGAACTACTTCTCAGTAGAGTTGTCAAAAATAAGTGGTATTTTGGATGTTGACGAGTGACGGCTATTATGTGTAGCCGAGCCTATATCGTGATCCCCACTATTACTATCCTATGATACCACTTTTTATTTTCAATATGGAATGTTATTTTAAAAATCTGCACACTTTGTAAATGTTTATCCAAAATAGCTGCCTATCGAACTTGACCTTCAGTTTTTGAAGGTCCTATAATACCACTTTTAATTTTCAATACTGAATTTTATAAACGAAACAATGCGAAAGCCTCTTGATTTAAAAATGTTTGAACTACTCCTCAGTAGAGTTGTCAAAAATAAGTGGTATTTTGGATGTTGACGAGTGTCAGCTATTATGCATAGCCGAGCATGCCTTTTTATCCCCACTATCACACTCCTCTAAAACCACATTTTATTTTATATATGGAATTTTACTTTAAAAATTTGCTCACTTTTTAAATGCTTATCCAAAATGGCTGGCTAGCGAACTTGACCTATAGTTTTTGAAGGTCCTATAATACAACTTTTAATTTTAATACTGAATTTTACTAAAAAAAAATGCAAAAGCCTCTTGATTTAGAAATGTTTGATCTACTTCTCAGTAGAGTTGTCAAAAATAAGTGGCTTTTCAGACGTTGACGAGTGTCAGCTATTATGCATAGCCGAGCATGCCTCTTTATCCCCAATATCACACTCCTCTAAAACCACATTTTATTTTATATATGGAATTTTATTTTTAAAATCTGCTCAATTTTTGAATGCTTATCCAAAATGGCTGGCTAACGAACTTGACCTTCAGTTTTTGAAGGTCCTATAATACCACTTTTTAATTTTAATATTGAATTTTATCTAAAAAATAATGCAAAAGCCTCTTGATTTTAAAATGTTTGATCTACTTCTCAGTAGAGTTGTAAAAAAAAAGTTGTTGTTTGGATGTTGAATATTGCCGGCTATTAGGTATAGCCCAGTCTGTCATGTTATCCCCACTATCACTCTCCTGTGATACCCCTTTTTATTTGCTATATCAAATATAATAAAAAGAGCGAAAATAATTCACTTAAAACAACCATCCCATGTCATATTAAAAATTAATATTACATGTTTCTTAGATAAAAATGAAATTTTTTTATTAAAAATTTAACTATTTTCTAGAAAATTCACTTTTCGTTGAAGAAAAGATAACTGAAATCCTTTTAGGCTAAAAATTCCACTATTAAAAAAAATTGAATTGAAAATTCTTCTGTATTAAAAGAAATTTTATCTTTCATAGATAAAAAGACAACTCTTTGATCGAGAATTTAATTATTTTATTAAAAACACAATAAAAATTCTAATACTTTGTTGAAAATGTAACTATTTCTTAGAAAATTTCCTTTGTGTTTGAATTTATATTTTGGTGTTGAAAAATTAACTGAAATATTTCATGAATGGAATTTAAAAATAAAAAAAGTGTTTTTTATTACAAATTTCACTGTTTTAGACAAATTTCATCTTTTTTGGAGAAAAATTTATTTATTTGGTAGAGAATTATACTATATTGTTAAAAATACAAAATTCGTATTTGGATCTTGAAAAGTCAAATGAAATCTTTTTTTGATGGAAATTCAACTAACAGATGAATTATCTGTTTTAAGAGAAATTTAATCTTTGTTGGATAAAAAAGCAAATTTTTGGTAGATGATTCAAGAATTTGGTTAAAAATTCATCCTTTTTAATAAAAATTCTTCTTATTAAATAGAAAATTCAAATCTTTGTAGAAAGTCGTTTCTTGTTTAAAAAATCCTATTTTGACAGTAACAGTTAACTTTTACTGAATATCCTAAATGTTTTTTAATAGAATATTAAAATTTTGTTAAATTGCTACTTTTTGTTTAAAAATTCTTCTTCACTGCCTTAGTGGAAGTTTGAAAATTGAATCTTTATAGAAAAAATTCGTCTATTGGCTTGAAGATTCAACAATTTATATAAAAGTCTATTTATTTTTTAGTGAAAAATTTTTATTGATTGCAAATTCGTCTTCCTGTTTTTAAAATTCCCTCTTTTTTGTATAAATTTCTTCTTTCTCAATTGAAATATAAATTATAACACTGTTTTGTTGGTAATTTATCTTTTTAGTTTAAAAATTCCACTTTTATGTTGAAAATTCGATTATTTTGTAAACAATTTAATTATTTTGTTGAAAAGCCGTCTAAAATACTATTTTATTCCGTTTATAAAAGATTTTATGTTAAATTTATTACACAATTATAATGCTAGTAATTGAGTGCGATTGATTAAGGATGTACATCACGTACAATCAACCTCAAAAGTTTCCTATCTTTAAAATGATTTATAAAATCGACCAAAAAAATCTATTAATAATTTCTGTAAATCTTAATGAAAGCTACTGAGCACACTACAGAAAAAAATAATTCAGATTAAAATTGTTTATTTAACAGTAGTTATCAAAGGTTTAGTTTTTTTTCTCTTTATAGAAAAGTTAGAATTTTTATTTAATCCTAATGATCAAGTTCTCACTAACCAAATAGAATTGTAGAGAGTCCTTCAAAGAATAAAATGGGGTCTTGATCATTGGGAACAAATAAGAATTGTAACCTTTCCCTAAAGAGAAAGCAAAAACTAAAACTCTAAGTAACAACTGTTACATAAACAATTTTGACCTGAATTATTTTTTTTAAGTACACTTAGAAGCTTGCATCAAGATTTCCGGAAATCAAGAATAGATCCATTTTTTAATTTTATTAATCTTTTAAAGATTGACGACTGTTGAGATTGATTGTACGTAGTGTACATCCTTAAGGATAATGAAAAAATAGTCCAGTAAAAAAAAGTTCTTGGGAAACATACTAGCTATAACCAGAAAAAAATTCTGGAAACTAAAAATTACGCATAGTAAGAAAGGGTGGGGGAGGATATTTAATTAGGGTTTGTTACAGGGGGGAGACACGGGTTGGTTCTGGCACTCCTCTTGAATTTTGTTACATTATTTAAATAATTAACTTTGTTTAATCCGGTGATGCTGTATCGTGTAATCCGTCATCAGACTGGGTTGATTAATTCAGCTGACAGAGCGAATAAAGGCTGTTGGAGCGCACAAGCCGTCAACCGGTGCAAATCAAATTACGTCGAGATGAAGCTACCGACTTTGGTACCCACCTGCCGCGAATTCGACGATTATACGCACCGAGCGTTGAGCGTAACATTTTCGGTACAATATATACTCATTCGACTGTTGCCAGCTGCTAATTCTATCCTTGGTTTAATAATTTCCCTTCTAATTTAATACCAGCTTAAATGGATACGCTCGCTTTTCGAGATAAAAAATTAATTCAAGAATTTCTAACACCAAGGTAGGCGCATTAATTTCAGGTGTTAACTAAAGGTGTCAGAGTTTACGCTCCCCCTACTTTTGAAAATGTGAACTTTTTTTTGGAGTTCTGAAAAGTATAAAAATATTTCTAAAGATCTTGATGCTTTTCAAAAACAGTTCCGGCAAATTTACAAAAAAAAAATATATCGACAAAAATAGGCATCCCCCAATTTTCAAATATTTTTTTTCATCAGCCCCTTAGATCCAAAAGAGTTCTGGTGTTATAGGCTAACTTAGCTTAAAAAAATAAAATGGGAAACATAAAAGTTTAAATATTTCTTTAATTCCTCAATTTTACAAAATTTGTGTTAAAAGTTGCATGAGTTCTGATCAGAGCCCTCCCCCCCCCCCCACCACAGAAGAGTTCTATGAAAACTTTAGATCAATACACAAACAAAAAAGCTACAGCAGTTCGAAGACAGACAAAAGTTTTGGATTTGAATATTTAACAGCTCCAGGAGTTTGATCAACATGATAAACAAAAAGTT
Source organism: Druon quercuslanigerum (assembly GCA_010014905.2). NCBI lineage: Eukaryota > Metazoa > Arthropoda > Insecta > Hymenoptera > Cynipidae > Druon > Druon quercuslanigerum. Next base: position 7,158 of record JAAAKG020133433.1, read on the forward strand.
ACAGCAGTTCTAATTGATTTAAAAATCCTGAATCAGATAACTGGAACAGTTGAAGGAGTTCTAATAAGAGTTCTGTTCTGCCCGAAAGAGTTCCATAAAAAACTCTGATATCAGTTTAGAACCATTGAAAATTCAATAAATTCGAATAGCTGAAAGTAACACAGGAATTTAGAATTGAAATTTCTTTACAGTTTCGGCAAATCTAATCAGAGTTCTGCCCCTCTCTCTCGGAAGAGTTCTATTAAAAACGCTTATAAAGCTTTTTGATCAATATAAGAACCAAAAAGTTACAGCAATTCAAATTGATACAAAAATTTCGAATATGAAAATTTTAACAATTCTCGTAGTTATGATTAGAGTTCCGTTCTCTCCCTCCGGAAGAGTTCTATGAAGAACTCGTTTAACACTTTTTGATATATATATATATATAAATCAAAAAGCTACAGACGCTCAAAGTGATCTAAAAATCCTGAATCAGATCATTTGAACAATTCAAGGAGTTCTGTTTTCCCCAAAAGAGTTCCATAAAAAACTCTAATATAAGTTTTAAACCACTGAAAATTCAATAAATTAGAACAGCTGAAAGTAACGCAGAAATTTAGAATCGAATTTTTTTTACAGTTTCAGCAAATCTGATCAGAGTTCTACCCCCCCCCCCTCTCTCTCTCTGTCTCTCTCGAAAGAGTTCTATTAAAAACTCTTATAAAGCTTTTTATCAATATAAAAACCCAAAAGTTACAGCAGTTTAAATTGATATAAAAATTTTGAATTAGAAATTTTTAGCAATTCTAGCAGTTATGATTAGAGCTCTGTTCAATCCCTCCGGAAGAGTTCTGTAAATAACTTGCTCGACACTTTTTGATAAATATAAAAATCAAAAAAGCTTCGGAAGCTCAAAGTGATTAAAAAATCCTGAATTAGATCATTTGAACAGTTGAAGGAGTTCTGATCAGAGTTCTGATAAGAGTTCTGCTTTCCCCGAAGGAGTTCTATAAAAAATTCTGATATCAGTTGTTAAACAATTGATAATTCAGAAAACTAGAGCCGCCTAAAGTAAAGCAGAAATTTCGGAAAATGTTTACAGTTTCGGCAAATCTGATCCTTTTTCTCTCTGAAGAGTTCTATTTAAAAATCTCATCACACTTTTTGATCTTAAATCTATGGATCAAATCAAAGTAGCACAGCTGTGGCGGTACAAATCCACTTACCGACCTACGGTAAATCTGCATAACCAACCGATGGTAATCACCTGCTGTCGGTAGATTAGCATAGAAAAGAACCACACAGAATAACCAAAGCTATACTACTGATTGTAAATTATCTCTCAGAGTCAAAAAAGAGCCAACCTCAGGTAAAGGTTTTCTGTAGTTTTCCTTATCCCTGGCCAAATGTCTAGGGAATTACGAATATTTTTAATGAGGACGGATACATTCACATAAAGGAATTTGTTATAATTTTTGTCTGATGGAACGCTTGACTACAATCTAATTATCTAATTACGATCACAGATTCATTGTTTGTTATTTAATATATTTTCGTGCAGGTCGCGTCTTTAAAAACTGCAATCCATTTTTTTCAAGGTAAATATTGGGGTAAGATGAAAGATTAATATAGAAGAGAGGAAGAATTGAGGCTGCCAATTTACGTGTTTACATTGTTCATGAGAGCCGAGAGAATCGAGGAGAGAACCCAATATAGTGCGAAGTGCTCAAACGTTACGGGTCATAAGAAGAGATAATAAAACCTGTCTCGTGATTCTTACTTTGACACTTCTATAATGCCACTTTTTATTTCAAGTATAGAATTTTATTAGCGAAAAAATGAAAAAACTCCAGATTTTAAAGTTTTTCGTCTACTTTTTAATAGAGTGGTTCAAAATAATCCTTTACGACTCATATTACTAAAAATTTCAAATGTAATCTCGAATCTCGTATCGAATCTCGTCTCGAATATCGTATCGAAACTCGTTTTAAATCTCTTCTCGAATTGTGTCTTGTATATCGTCTCGTATATCGTCTCGAATCTTGTTTGGTACACCATCTTGAATCTCGTTTCCCGTCTCGAGTCTCGTAAGAAGTGTGACGAACGGTTCAATTTTCATGTAAGAAGGTGAATCTTAAAAAAATAATTGTCAAGAAATTAGATTGCCCTTGATAAAGTATTTAAATGTTCAACCTGAAAAACCAGGAAAGTAGAACAGAAATTTCGGAAAATGTTTACAGTTTCAGCAAATCTGATCAGAGTTCTGCCTTTCTCTCTCTGAAGAGTTCTATTAAAAAAATTTTACATTTTTACATTTTTAAATAAAAAGATGAATTTTCCACCAAGAAAATTTAAGTTTTCCTAAAAAAGTTGAACTTTTAATACAAACATGAATTTACAACAAAGTAGTTCAACTTTTAAGTTTTTTTCTAAATTTTTCCACTTTTCGTTCACGTTTCAATAGGAGTGAACTTTAATTAATGTAAGTAGAAAAATAATTTTTCAAACAATTTATTATTATCTTAAATAATATTCTCTTTGAATAGTGCTAGACAGTTAAGGTTTTATCAAAATTTTTTAAAACTTGATTTTGAATTTTCAGTCAAAGAGAGGCAACAAAAATTAAATTCAATATAAATAATTTTTTAAACTATTGCTTATTATTTATAATGATATTTTCTTTGAAGAACGCTAAAAAAAGCAATTTTTTTAAACGGCTTTCAATTTTCACTAAGTGTCAAGTTTAAATTAATTTATGTTAACGAAAATAATTGTTTAAATAAGTTATTATCATTCTTAAGAATATTCTCTTGGAAAAATGGTAGAAAATTGCGGTTTTTTCTCAAATTTTCAACTTTTCATGCAGTTTGCACACAGATTTAGGTAATAATTAATCACTTTTTACAAATATAATTTATTTAAACAATGTATCATTGTTTACAACTATCTTATTTTATATTGATTTGAGATATTAGAGGGTTTTTTCTGAGACTTTCACTTTTCGTCGATTTTACAATGAAAAAGGTACTGTGAAATAAGTTTTAAATAATTAAATTCTTTTTAAACAATGATTTTTGTTAACTTGCAATAACTATTATCTCGCTAAGTAAAAATTGGGACAATTTTTTTTTTACAAAATCGCACTTGTCCAGCGCTATTGTGGGAAAAGATAGTTTTAACATGTTTAAACAATTAATTTTTGCAAATTGTAATTATTATAACCTCGCTTTAGGCAAAAATGTTCATATAAAGTTGGATATTTCAGAAGAAAAGGCAAGTCTCTAGCAATTTAAAGAGAATATTATTTAAAAAATAATAAATTGATTAAAAAAATATTATTGTTGACTTGAATTAATGTTTACAAGAATTAATGTGAAAAAATAAAAAAAAAATAAAAAAAAATTGTAAAAATATAAATAAAATGTTAAAAATTTGTGTCAAATCTAATTTTCAGAAGAAACTAGTATTTTTTATGTTAGGAACAATTTATTTAAAAAAAAAGTAACAAAAATATTAATTTAAATGTTAATTATTAACTTGCAATATCCGATTTTTTATTTGTGAGGTATTTTTGTGACCCTATTTTATCTACATTTTTTAAAAAATTCTGTGGTTTCTCCAGGTGCCCAAAAAACATTTTAAAACTGGGCTCAATGGGCACACTCAATGAGGGCGATTTTTGAGAATTTTTTTCTTTGAGGCTGTTTGGTTTTTAGGGCCACCGAAATTTTCCTCATTTACAATTTTCTTAAAATTTTTTATGTGTTACTATGGGCCCAGAGGTTTTAATTATCAACAATTTTATTATGCTTTTTTTATTATTTATACCCAAGTGTTAGTTCTAAAGTTTTTTAAAAATAATATTCGTTTGTTCAAAATTCTCTAATGACGTATTTTGAAATTTTTTCAATTTTTGTTGAATTTTTTAAAATTCCTTGCTATATTCTGGAATGCCTCAAGGTTCTTCTGAAATACACATGTGTGCTTTAACTTTCTTGAATATTCAAGAATGTTTAGAAATGTTTCGAAATGATTTGAAATTATTCTGGAAGTTTAGAATTCTTTACAATTTTCTAGAATTTTCTGCAATATATTTTGAAATGTTCTACAGTATTTCAAATCATTCTTTAATATCTTGGCGAAATTGTTGTAGGATTTTTCAGAATAAACGAGAAAATTCCTCTACCCATATAGGGGCGGATGTAGGGGTGGAGTTGTTTCAAAGATACATAGCCTACGTCCTACCCAGAGGCGCCATTTATCAGTATATATACAGTTTCAGCACAATCCGAATAATTCATTTTATGTGATGGAGTAACAAAGAGACAAACACCACTTAATTAAAGAAAATTATTTTTCAGATAATAATTTGAAAATATTTATTAAGAAATTTCAAAAAAATATTTTGCAGATAATATTTTCAGGTAATAACAAAAATTAATTTTCAGATTCTTCTTTTAAAAATTAGTCAAATTACTAATAATTTCCCCTACTTTCCCCCACCTCTCATTTCTTCTTATGATTTCCCTCCCCTCATTTCCTATGCTTTTTCCAGCTTTCCCTTCCTTCATCCCCCCATAATTTTTTCTATTACCCCTTGACTCTTTTACCATCATTTTTACTACATTCCCTCCTCTAAGTATCTCTTACTTCTCCTACTTTTCCTTCTCCCGTAAACCCTCACTCTCCCTACTGCCCATTTTCTTATTTACTCTCACTTTTTCTACTGCCTCTTCTCTAATTTACTCTGACTTTTCCTACTTTCAATACTTGCCCTTCCAACGTTATCACGCACTTTCCCTACTTCTCCTTTTCTTACTTACTCTCACTTTACCTACTTTTTATCCACTAACTACCCTTTACTTCCCCTACTTCCTCCCTAATTTACGCTCAAGTACTCTACTTCACCTTCCTTAATCTCATATCACTTCCTATAATTTCCCTATCATTATTTAGGCTTTCTCCTGATTTCCTTTCATTCATCCTTTCCTTATTTCTTCTATTACCCCTCTACTCTTTTACGCTGACTTTCACTACTTTCTCTCCACCCAATACCCCTCCTCTCCCCTACTTTTCCTTCCACTGTTATCCCTCATTTTTCCTACTTTTACTTTTCCTATTTATTCTCAATTTTCTTACTTTCTCTTCACTCATTATCCCTTACTTTCCCTACTTCACCTTCCCTTTATCCTTCACTTGCCTATTCGAATACTATCCCTTCCCCTGTTCATCCTCACTTTCCCTACTTCCCCTTTTCTTATTATATCTCACTTCCCCCTATTACAAATTAAACTATTTTGTTAAAAATGTATATTTATTATTTGAGAGATCAATTTTTCATTAAAAATTTATTTATTTCGTTAAGAAATCGTCTTTTTTGGTGAAGATTTAATCTACTTCATTGAACATTTATCCTTTTTTGTTAAAAATGAAACTGTTTGGTAGAAATATTAATGGGAACATCCTTCGGTGAGAATTTATCCTTTTGGTTGATTAGTAAATTATTTGAATAAAATTTGAATGAGTATGTGAAAAAATTACTTTTATGACTAAAAATTCAATATAAAAGTTGAAAATTCAAATACTTGTTTTTTAATGAAATCGTTTTTTGAAAATTGTACTGTTTTTTAAAAGGTTCAACAATTGGGTTAAAAAAAACTTTTTGGTTACAAAATCATATTTTTAGATTGAAAATTTAACTTTTCTGTTGATAATTGTTTTTCGGGTTTTAAAACTAAATATTTTTGTTAAAAATTGATGTATTTAGTTCAAAATTCGTATATACTGGGTGAAAATTATTCTTCTTGGTCAAAGATTTATCTTTTTGCCGAAAAAAATTATCAACATTGTTGAAAATCGACTTTTTTAAAATGTTTTTTTCCTAAAAATAAAGTGATTCCATGTTTGTTCAAAACTTTATCGCATACATTGGATAAGTTAGACATTCTACTTTTTGATAGAAAATTATTCTTCTTGGTTGAAAATTCATCTGTTTTTTTTAAAATTGAACAAATTTCTTATAAATACGTTATTTTTGTTGTCAAAGTTATATTTTAGCAGATTTTTTACCTGAAAATTAAATTATTTCGTTTTTGCTTAAAAATTTGTATTGTGTGAATGCAAAATTAAATTATTTGGTAATTTTTTTTTTCAATTCGTCTTTTTGGTAACAAAATCATTCCTGTTTGTTGAATGTTAAACTTTTTGGTTCAGAATTTAACTATCTTCTTTAAAAAATTGTCTTTTTGTCTTAAGAATTTAACTAAATAATTGGATTTAATCTTTTTTATTTGAAAAATTGACTGTTTAATTAAAAGTGCATCTTTGCATTAATCAAAATCTATCTATTTAGTTAGAACTTTAACTATTTTGTTACGAATCAAATTATTTTTTGAAAATTTAACTATTTTGTTAAGGTCATCATTTTCAGTGGAAAAATCAATTATAATGTTAAAAATTCTTCCATTTTATTTACAAATTCATCTTTTCTGGTGACGAGTCATCCTATTTGGTTTAAATTTTGTCTCTTTTGGTCGAAAAGTAACTTTTCTGTTAAAAATTCAGGTGGATTCGAAAAATTGTTCTGCTTGGCTTAAGAATTTTACGATGTGGTTAAATCTTAAAAAAATATATAAAAAAAACATCTTTTTGGCCAGAGAATTGATCTTTTTGTTTTCAAATTAAATTATTTAATTAAAATTTTTTTTGCGAGAATTCGTCTTTTTGTTTGGAAAATTCATCTCGGTGGGTAGAAAATCTTTTTCGGCTGGAAATTCAACTTTTTTGTTAAAAATGCAATATATTGCGACTCAAAATTAAAGGAATGTATGCTTTTTCGTACTGAATTAAATAGGTTATCTTCATTATGTTTATTGAAATAATTTATAAACGTAAAATCCGTCTTTAGTCCACGGATACGTTACATTCAGGGGGGGGGGGGGGGGGGGGGAAAAAACCAAAAATCATAACCTATTTTAGGGACGGCCCAACACAAAAAAAAACCATCCATGGAACAAGACAATGGGTCGA
>JAAAKG020133434.1:0-14167 GCA_010014905.2 Druon quercuslanigerum
AACGCTTCTCGTCAACGATTGAAAAATCGCTTATTTTGATCACTGTTTTCAGACCGAAAAAGTCGAGTTTTTCACGTGCGTGTGGAACCAAAATTATTATTCTGGGCCAACACACAGTGTTGTTCGCTATTTCTGGTGAATGACCTAATTACTTAGTGTACTTAATGGTACCTACTTAATATTTGTTCCGGATGAAACAAGGAGCCTGGTACACCAACAGGTGGGATATTACTCGGAAAAATTAGTGCGTGCCCACGCATGCGCCGCATGGCGTGTTAGCCATATATAGCGTTAGATATTAAATCTAATTACCTACCCACTACAGACACACTTCTTCTGGATGATTTCATACTGCTTCAGTGGGAGCGTAAACAATAACCCACGACTTAACCGCGGTCGGCTGCTGCACGAACTGGCACGAACCGTGAACACTCAACGCACTTACAGAACTTGCAGAAAAGATTTTTGCTGTAACCCTAATGACTCGCACGCGTCCGGATTGTCCCGAACGCCGAATCCTAACCCAAGCAGACAGATCCGTCCTCAGTTGCGACGCATATCACTCGTACGCGTGAACGTCGCATGCATGACGGTGATATGTGAGCTTCGAAATTCATGCAGTTGTTACGAACGAGTAAAATTAACAAGAAAATAATGTTGCACTTTGGCATTTAATTTTTAACTCGTTTGTCGGAGGTATCAAACTGATTAGTCAATCCAGAAGGGCATAACCTATCTTTACTTTTATGTGGTGTTCCATTTATTAACCCTACTCCCGGACTGGGACCCCTAACCTTTGCAGTTCTGAAAGTTTGATTGGTGGTGTAAATAATCTCGAATTACTTCATTTTGTCTTCAACAAGGATTAAGATAAATGTTTTTATTCAAGAAAGATCACACTACAATTTATTTTTTCTAAAAACTACCGCCTATCTCCACGGTAGCAGAGGAGGTGACTGGCTAAGCATTTTCCTTCTACAAATCCAATAATGCATTTGTTTCAAACACCCTCCGGTGGTTTGAAATAATTTTTACAACAAGGATCCCTAATATTCCCCCTACGCCTCGGTACTTAAGCCCTAATTCCGATTAAAAGGAGAGAGAGGCACGAGTGAGAGAGAGAGAGAGAGAAAGTGATACACTATGCATCGAGAGATCATGAACCGAAGTAAATTCACAAAATACAATATGATTTCTGACCTTTTTCCTCTGTAGCTCGAGCTCCGTCGCTGTCGCGTAGCGTCGCTCACCACTTCTCCACTTCACTTACACCTCACGAGACACGGTGCGCGAACTGTCACTCCACTCTAGTTCTAGCCTCACCCTAACTCTGTTTGCGCAAAGCTAACTTGAATTTATAGATTTCCATCTCTTTGTTTTACACAGCTTACCATAGCAAAAACCCTCTTTGTTGTTCACTGCCTTCCGATTAGTCGTACTTGTTGGAATGACAACAGCGAACCGCGCGCGAGTAAAATACCGACGGGCAATTTGGTCTTCAATTCGGACTTCCGTTCGGAACAATTGGTTCCGTTACCGGGAAGAAGTGATGAACGACTGCCTTGAGCTGACAAGTATGATCCACTTGGTAGGCCATTGGCTGACTTTAGGTAGGGTTTATTGCTGATATTGCATGTGGACTTTGCCTGGCGACTGTGGGCACGGCGCACTGTGGGGAAAAAAGATCCTTTTTTGGACAAAAATCGACCGACAGTGCAATTCTTAACGAATTTCGATGGTTTTTTTTTAGAAATGACCGTAAGGCTTCCAGTTATAACAAGTAACTGCGGATATTTTAATTAGATTACGTGGGTTAGAGTAATGACAAAAATTGTTAGTAATGTTATAAACAAATTAATTCACAAAAGTCATTTTTTCGTGATTCGCAATGAGTAGCTTATTTTAACCCATAGCTTTTGTATAAAGTATCACAGATAATTATGTGTGTTTACAATAATTTAAAAATAGATAATAATTGCCAATTATTTAAACAATTTCTATAAACAAATGAATATTTTGACCATTTTTTCATGAATATGATTGATTTTTTTGCGGAATCAACTTGAAATTTCTTACCAAAGACACCTTGCTGTAATATTTTTCATAGTGATTGAAAAGTGTAGATTCGGAATAAATTCCGAACTTCTTGACTGGGTATACTAACGAAAGTTCCAAGCAAATTAAATTAAAACATAAATAAGGAAACAAACAGGTAGGGTAGAATGGGGTTAAACAACCAATTTTGTGTTTGGCACGCTGTAAAAACTTCGTTTATGACAATAATTGCAAAATTTCAACTGTTCCTAGTTCGTTAACCCTTGGTTACAAAATTCATACGAAAAATTTTGGTCATACGCATTGTTTATCCGGTATTTGCATTTGAAAAAAAGTGTCAAATGGTTGTTTAACCACACCAGGTGGGGTTAAATAACCAAGCATTCTTTTTATAATAAAAGTGACAAAAATTGTTATTTTAAAGGTTTTTTTGTTGAAATTTGCCAAAAAGATTAGAAAACAATAAATTAAATTTTAAAAGTTTTTCTGGAGCTTCATTCATCGTTGGCGTCACTTTCGTCAGTGTACACTACTTTTCTTGGGCGGCCTCTTTTGGAGCTACGAGTGTCGTTTTTGGCTGCCGTGTCCTCTTTTTTTTCTTCCGAAATGTTCTTCCTTATCTTCTTTTCCGAGCTTGCCATGGTCGCTAATGCCTGCTTCTCCTTCTTCTTGGCCTGATTTTCCTGCTCCTCGCGCAAAGTGTCCAATACAGTTGCGTTAGTCAACACCGCAGATTTTCTCTTTTTTCGGCCTCAAATTGTTGTTTTTCTCGGCCTCGAATTGTTGTTTTTCTCGATGTAGCTTTGAGTGGCGGTTGGAGATCTTCCAAAGTTGCTTCTGCACTGAGATTTTGCTCATCGTCATGTGTTTCATCGTGTTTCTTCTCTTTCCCCGTCGAATGCTTAAGATTCAGGTTCGTTTGTACGATCAGTTACCTCCGATGGCAAGAAATCTACTTCGTCAAATACGTGCTCGTTCAATGGGCATATGCCAGTTGCACCAAACCCAGCCTGTATGTTAGAAATCGAAGCTCCTTTTTGAATTTCTTCACGAGCAAGACCAGGAATGTCGTGCATGATTATTGTTCTTGCGGTATTTTGAGGCATACGCGTCCAATTGCCACATGCCGCGTTGTATATCTTTTTATTGGACGAAAGACGCTCCTATCAAGAGGTTGCATTTTGTGACTTGTATGCGGCGGTAAGGACAAAGCAATTATGCCGTTGCTTTTGCAAAAATCCAATCCAGCTATATCGTCATATGCGGCTCGACCCAGGCTTGTCGCTTGTGGCTTTCGCAGCGATAATGCTGCGTTAGGGTGCATGAAGTTACCCATATAATCCTTTGAAGCAGAACCATTCTGTCGAGGAGTAGTTCCTTTCCAATTGTCTGGTATTCGCTTGCCCAGTTTAAGCGCATATTCATAAGCGAGTCGTCGAGTTGCTAAGTGGGAGAGTCCGTTGAACATTTTTGATGCTCTGATCATATATTTTGCCAATGCATCTTCTTGTTCAACGTTGAAAATCTGTGAAAAAATAACATAATTAAAAAAAGGTTTGACAATTTAGATAGTAATTTTATTTGTAAGTAATAGTTTAATACGTATTGGTTTTATTAAGTAATTGATTTCATTTATTTATTTGATTTAATTCAATTTATTCTTGTTTTGCTTTAATTTAATTTATTTTTGATTTCATCTTATTTGATATAATTTATTCCTACTTAAAAAATACCCATAACTTGTGAACTTGGAATGACTTGTGTCATTCCGGGAAGGTTGGTAGTATAGGCTGCAATGGGCGATTGCTAGGGTGGCGGATATTGCCGTACGTGGACGGCAAAATCAACATTGTCGTTTGGTGCGCATGCGCTGTTGCGTAAAGAACTGGAATCTGCTTTGTAGCGCATGCGCAAAGCTTCGAGTTAAATCGAGTCGAATGCTTTAGTGAGGATAGTACACTCCTTTGCACAAAGTATCGTATGCACCATGCAGCCAAGCGCGTTCTCGGCCTCGGACGTCGTTTTCAGTCCGAGGCCGAGAACGGCAAAGCTTGGCTCCGCGGTACATAATGTACTATTTTGAAAATTTCAGTATTTCTCTTCTGTTGAAATATTTGTTTTTCATGTGCTTTTTAAATTATATACTTAAAGTCCAATTTAATATTTCTTCTATAAAACTAAAGAATTTGTATATACCTGTCTTTGATGCCCACTGGGGGAATTTTTTGTGTTTCGTTGCACGCGGCTCTTCAAAACTTCCCTCGGTATATCATATTCTCAACAACAGCGAGAAATTTTCCTCCATTTCGAATTTCCTAAACAGCAATCTCGATTATCTTTTCGTCTGGTTTTGGCGTTTTTCTTGCGCAATGGCGCGGCGTAATGCTAGGAAAATAAATGATAAGTTTTGCTACATTTTCATGAACATTAATAAGTGGTTGTTTAACCCCACCTATTAACTGGTTATTTATCCCCACCTGTTAACTGGTTATTTATCCCCATGTGCTGTTTTTTAATGGGAATAATTTTTTAACAAATATAATTCTTGTAAAACCAATGACAGATTTGGATTCAGAATTAAATTTCGCTATTAGGAAACACTTACCTTTCTTTCTGCAGTTCACTGATTCGTGGAATTATGAACTTTTGTCAACTGTAAATATCGCGGCGAGGACGTTTTAAATCTGTCTTTCGTCAGAACTGAGGTTATAATAGACGTGCGGTAACGGAACCTTGTGCCAAAGTTGCGTTGTATCGATCGCTACCTACTGTACCAACGGTCGTTCGATTCGACTTAAAAAATTAGAGGCAATTGGTTGTTTAACCTCGTGGCGATTTAACCCCGTTCTACTCTACCAAACAAAAGTTTAAAAAAATTAAGATTAAAACTAAACAATGGTTGTGGGGGGAGAAGTCAATAAAACTACTATTCGGTATAGAAGAATGACAAAACTAGTTTTATTGGGGATTAGATAGAATACATAAATGAAATTTATAAAAAATCATTTTAACGGGGAAAGTGGAAGACATCGAGAGTGGTAAAGGACGAGAATAAAACGGAAAAGGAAAGATAAAGGGGTTAAGGGAAGTCTGATATAACGGTCGGGACGATTTGGAGGCACACTTGGGGCAGCTATATTTCTTGCGCCCTTTTTCTCCGCATCCGAAACAGACGATCTGTCGTGGATAGGGGTATTGTGAGTACCGGTGAGAGACCTCACAATTCCGGCAGCCAATGTCTCCTGTCTCCCGGAAGAACCTGATAGTATCCGGATCTACACTGCTGGGAGTAGGAACGTTTACTTTGAGGAGGGATGGGATGTTGGAGGGACTGGTATACGATGAAGGGGAGGATCGAGGGCGAGGGGGGTAGTGTTCGGAAGAGGAGGGCGGTCGGGAGTGAGGGACGGAACGGCACAGGGGGGGAAGTGTCGAGTGCGGAAAGTATGACGATGAGGGGAGGGAGTAGAATGACGGGAACGAGAGATGTGGGGAGAGGGGTGACGATGTGGGGAGGGAGTGGGGTGTTGGGAACGGGAGGTGTGGGGAGAGGGGTGACTATGAGGGGATGGGGTCTGGTGTCGGGAACGGGAGCGGGAACTACGGGACGATTATAGAACGGGGTCCGTCTGGGTTCCCTTGTCAGACCGGTAGATCAAGCTTTGGGTTGAAGTGGTCTGGTCTCAGATGGAGAATATGTCTCGGCACAAGGTCATAATTACTCCTTAGGCGCTCCAGGTACTCCTCCGAAGGAACCTCCTGGAGGATAGCGGTCTGCCTGACTATCTGCGCCTCCTTTTTAATCTTCAGCGCCTTCTGGAAAGCGTCGAAAAATTCGGGGCATTTCGCTTATGTTCGTAAAATGAACCCATGGTATTTCTCCAAGTACTCCCAGCCGGGGGGTCGCTCACTTCCAGCTAGATTGAAACCTTTAGGGTCGAAAGGGTAGGTCGTTAAGTGGGGGTACAAAGGGTTTTAAGTCTTCTATATGGGCCTTGCCTATGAATTTGTATGTTAAATTACAAAGCTTGTATGTGGTGGGGGATAGTAACTTTGATATTCTATATGGTCCTAGATAACGGGGGCATAATTTAGCTAAAATGTTTTTAATTTTTGACGAAGAAATCCGGGACCGAGACAAGACCAAATTCCCTTTACAGAATTTTATTTTTCTCCGCCTTAGGTTGTGATATCTGATCTGTTTCACGAACGCGTCGTCCAAATTTTTGATCACCCAGTCTCGCATGGACTGAATCTTGTGCATCCTCTCCTGCCAAGATTCCAAATTTCGAGGTTCTTTTTCGAAATGTGCCTGGGCTCGCTTCTTCAGGGAATTCTTCCCAGGTTTATGAAAGCGGGGGACGATTTAAGGGACGTGTGGAATGCTGAATTATATGCGAACCGAAATTCTGAAAGGTGTTGATTCCAAGTACAATGATCCTCAGTATAAAAGATGATCATAGTCTTTAAGACCAAGTAATATGTACTTGGGGTGATCCCCAGAGATTTATGATATACTCCCGAAATGCTGACTCCATCTTTTTACCCGTCGCTACTCGCAAGGGAATGATCTCAACCCACTTCGTGAATAGATCCTGAATCACCAGAATGTACTGGAATCAGGATTTGCTTCTAGGTAAGGGACCCATGATGCCGGCGGCTATTACTACCCAGGGTTCTTCGACTATGCGGTGTCCCATCAACCCTGCCGGTACCTTTTGCTCGACTTCACACATCTGGCAAGTTGAACAACTATTTACATAACTATTCACGTCCCTATAATAACCGCGCCAATAGTATTTGTGCGCGACTAACGCGTAGGCCTTTTGAGTTCCGAGATGGCCATCTTCGATAACGTCATCTAACATGTGGAACAAGGACGAACTTAATTCGGTTTGGGTCGAAAAATTAATTTTAATTACTTCTTCATCAGCAGTCGGATAGTTCAAGCGGTTTCCGGTAGGAGAGTCGGTCTGGTCGAGATTTTCTTCAGAGTGGTGGGGGGATAGTTCGAGGGGAGTAACTCTCGAGGGAACCGCTTTCACCAATCGTTCTCGCAAAACCGCAAAAGTTCCCGAAATAGATACTTAAAATACTGAATTTTGTAAATGTAAATACTTTCTGTAAATTCGCATTTAAATCAGCAAAATATACACATATAATAATAATAATAATATTTCTCGATAATTTTTCTCAATTTCATGGACGAAATTGATTTTCGAAATTCCAGATTTCACCAATTTTAAACCTACTAAATTCTAAAGACAAATTGTGTTCCAAAATAAAAACAATTAAAAGTTGTGTAAATATGAATTATCATCTCCAAATTTCAGTTACAGCTCGCTAAATGCTACGTCACCGATTCCTAATTCCAGACGATTTCGCAAAATTCCAAAATCTATAAATATAAAAATCCAGGAGGGCCTGAATTCCAAACTTTTTAATGTAAATCCTTTATTTAAATTTACGTTTAAATTTCTCAAATAATATTCCATTAATTCCCGAAGCAAACTCGATTTTCTAAAATTCCAAAATCCTGTTAATTATACCTTAATACATTTCCGGAACTAGATTCACAAAAACAAAACACACGGAATTTTGAATTTTATGAATGTCCAATTTTATTTTTGAGTTCTCTGACTTTTATAATAACAAATTGCTAAATCTTCGTAACACGAAAAGAGAATTTCGAAATTTTATAAGTGTAAAATTTTGTTCCTATATTATCATGTAAATTTTTTGAATCGAAGCTTCTTAATGTATCCTACTAAATTAGTTTTCGAAATTTTCAAAAAACCGCAAATAAACCATTTGTTATACGCGACTCGCATAGGGCGAGATTCCTTCTCGCATACGACGTTTATCCATTCGGTGGGCCACCATTTTAGATGTAAAAAAATGAGAAAGAAAGAAGAGACAGAGAGCACGGGCATCTCCCACCACGCGATCCTTTCCCACTCTGGCCTACTCTTGTGTAGCACGGCCTGTATAAAAAGGCGCGCTCCGCCACAGAACGTGAGAACGATCAGGGCTGAAAATCCGCTCTGATCGCCAAGGGTAACGGCTGGAACTCCGCTGTTAGCTCACATCGACCTCCCCGGGCTGGAATTCCGCTCGGGCTAGGCTCCATTCACAAGCATCAACGCAAACGCCACAAGAAGGCAACCCATAGTCCTCTCTCTCTCTCACTCCCACGGCTGGACATCCGCTGTGGGCAACCCCGTAGGGTTTACCTACGCTCCGCACGCCTCATGCGGCAGAAAGTGGAACTGCTCTCCATCTTCTCTCTCTCTCCATTATAGAGACGCGCAGCCAGGCGTTCCAGGCACCCCTGATATTAACACTACTTGGAGGCGACCTGTCAAAAGTATTACGCACTCGCTAACGTTCAACGAAACTTAAAATAAAGATCTTACTCTACAGAACAATGGTAAGCAAAGTAATCTCGTAAATTCCTACCCTTTATCCTTAGTTTATTCCTCCTTTTACGGGTCGGCTGGCATACCACGTCATCCGTTCCGCTGATACGGCTGGCATACCAGCTGTACTCGGCTGGATCCTAACCCTACTTAATCTTAGATCTTTCTTTCTCCGTTTTTTTTTCTTGTGTGTGTTATTTCGTTCGGCTTACAAACCAGTGGACTCATTGACGCCCGCGTCGCTGAGCGGCCTTAAGACAAGGCACGAGGCTGGCAAGTTCCGAACCACGTAAGAGCCTAGTCTACTACTGGACCAATTCCTGGCCAAGCACAACGCCACCTTGGTCAAAAACAAGGCCACTAATGTCCGCAAGGCAGAGTAATCTTTCTTTAATTTCCTCTCTGTCTATCTTCCGAGATAACAGGTAAAGCTAGAGAGATCCAGCCCTCAGGGGTCCATGGCAACGACTTATTTTCCTACGTCCTCTTGTGGAACCCCTCAGAACCAATCCTTCCCTCTGTTTCTATCTTATGAGAAAGAATGAGAATAAGAATCGCGCACCCAAACGAGGAGGGTATGTAAGACCATATCACATTTCCAACTTTTTGAAGCTTGGAAATTGAATTTTTAAATTTTCTAAATGTCACGCGAAAAACGATAAGTCAAATGTGTAGAAATGCTATAGAATAGAAAACTAAACAAAATAAATTTTTAAAATTTTCTAAATGTAAAATTTTTTATCCAAGTATTATTATTTAAATTTATTAAATACAACTTCATAATTTGTAGTATTAAATTAAATTTCGAATTTTCCCCATTTTTAAGCGAAATACTTCCCAAACTATGTCACCAGCAAACTCACAAAATAAGCAGTATTCAATTAACTAAAGATAATTAATTTTCCGAACTTCGGAAATTATCAGATGAAACGCCATGCCAAATCTATAAGACCAGTTTTGCTTTCCAAATACATAGAAGGCAGCCCCACGTTGGGCGCTAATTTGTCACGCGGCCATTTGTCTACAAGTAGATAAGGTCCTATAGGCCTCGTAAAAAGGAAAAAAAAAAACAAAAAATTACGTACCGTTGGGCGCCAGCGTTCTTAAAAGCAGTCCTGAAATCCGCAAACTCTTCACACGTCCTAACCCCAATTTAAAGGGGACGATGCCAAATTACGATAAAAACACTAAACGGTGCGATAAAAAAAGGAAGTAAACTAAATCAAAAGGCCTAAATATTCCCAGGACGATAGCTCAGTTCTTAAGTAGAGAGGGTGGGTAATGAAATAAAATTTGGCAAGATGTTTTTGTAAAAAAATGTCGGTATGATAGCCATAAGAGGTAGAATATTCAGAAAGAATCAAACTTTTAAGAAAATAACAAACAAAAAGCGAAAAAGAAATTAAATACTAATCTAACAAGGTGACCGTGGACCTGTCATAATTCCGAGAAATTAACCAAAAAAAACGTTGCGTTTTTTAAAAATCTTGTATTACATTCCTTAATTTCTTGCAAGTTTATGCCTTTTATTACAAAATTATTGCGCATGATAGCATGTTTGCATGACGCCATGATCTCAGAACTACCCGCTAATATAGGTAATGTCCGCCTTCTCTTATCCATGCTGTTAGATATGAGTCTCAATTGTTTGTGTATAGCAGTCCCAGCCATCATAGTCTTGTTCGCTATGTCTTTAATTTTGCTTAAAATGTCACTGCTAATGTGCATGTAAGGTATTATGTAATCACTCCTCAAGGCTTGCATTATTGCCTGGTTTCTGGTCTCAGGATCTAAATCCATTTCTACTTCCCTAGTAGCTACTGATCTCCTTTCTACATTAGTCTTGGACCAACTTATGCTGGTTTTTGACCAATCGACTGAATAATATTTTTCAACATCTTTCCTAGGTTGTGTCATCAAGATATCTATTACTGATTTGACGTTGTCATTCCGAATTTTGCTTCTTTTAATCCACCAATATATAGCCTCCTTTCTACACAGGATCCTCCCATGATAATGCATGTCGTCTATTTGTCTGGGTGGGAAGAACTTTAAAGGCAATCCAAAAAGCAAAGCCTTGTCTTTGTCTACAGAAAGTGGGTTTTTTTATGCCATTACTGTCATAGTGCTGGATATAGGACTGGGGTCTTTCAGGCATTTAGAGGATCGTTCTATTAATTTCATATTACTCATGGGATTTTCTCCTAGAACAGATATAGTGCCGGGTTTTGCCTTAAGAATTAAGTTAACACAATGTAGTAAATGAGTTTTATCGTCATGTCTGGTGTTCTCGTGCATTATCAAGTGTAGTAAGAGCCTGTTTTTACTAAGTGTCATCAAGTGTTGTATTACAAAAATCTTGTCGCTCAGGTCGTGAGGCCTGGATTGGGGAGGCCCTCATCTCCAACACATATCTCTCGTTCGAATTTGACCGGGCCCCAAAGTTCTCATAGTTCGGTGAATCAACCAGCCGTCCTCACTGATTCTTCATTGCCTACTTCCGTGAGTAAAGGGCTTACTTAATTACTTTAAGTGAATTTTCCTTTCTCCTCCGATCATACGAGAGAATTTTGAGTGAGAAACCTGGAATTAAACATAGCATGTATTAAGCGATAGGACTTAATCGATTAAATTAATGCGGTTGTGACGGGAGTCGAAAATTAAAGGATAGGTGGGATGTGGAATGCCGAGACCGGGCGACGTCAGTAAAAACAATTTTGATTAAAAATAATAGGGAGTTTATTCGCAACTTACAATGGCTAATGTTCTCTGTCGGTTGGAAACTTCAAAGTTGGAGGGTCCTATGGATGAAGCGTCGTTTGAGCGCGAAGATGGAGTTGCGGAAAAGATCACCGGGAACACGTGCGGTGAGCACAAGACTGACTGGCCCGCAAGGGCGCATGGTAGCGGGCGCTTGTAACTTTGTTACAATCTCCACCCCTCTGTTTGGGACGACGTTTATTCTTTCAACAATTCTTCGGTCTTCTCGATTTCGTCGTTGAGGGTCAGCTAAGATTCTTCCGCTGTTAGGTCCAGTTAAATCAACTCATTATCTTCTTCGTTTTTCTTGTCTTGTATTTTTTTGTGTTTTTTGTCTGTTTTTAAGTTCTGCCCATTCCTGCTTCCTTAAGAAATTTTTATAATTTTCTTGATTTCTTCATTGGCCTCTGTCCAGCCTTCTTTATGTACTTGGTCCTTGTCGAATCAGGAACAGTGTGATGGTTTTTTCACCTATTTGACATCTTTCTACAATAAGTATCGTGAAGCATGTAAAGTTGTACTGGAACCATCCTTTCGCAATGCCTGCACTGCCACACCTTTATGTCTTCCATTTAGAATATATTTTTTCCAAATTTCTTATCTTAGTATATTTTCTCAAAATTTTCAGTGTTCTTCATTTGAATGAGTGTCCTTTTGAAGTTCCGCTTTCCTCGATTCTTCTTTCCTGAAAATTAACTGAGATTAACTGAGATACTAACTCTGTTTGGTGTGATTGCCGGAATTCTATGGACTGAATTTGAAAGTAATCTAGATAATTTTAAAGGGAATCCAGTTTCTAAGAAGGTGCTAAAATGGAAGAAGGGAATCCAGTTTCTAGGAAGGTGCTAAAATGGAAAATTTTATTAAATTTTTTTTTGTATGAAAATTCAAAAAATGTTATAAAATGCTTTTTCCAAACTCGTCAAACTATTCTCATAATATGAGATACCCCAGGAAATCGCTCATAAAATGCAAAATAAAGTATTATTTTTAACGAAAAACTTTATTGTATGTTTTCAAAGTTTAAATTTACTGATATTCCGATATAGATATTTAGTTTTTGCAGTAGTCACAAACCCATTTGTAACCACTTTCCCCCGCACCTTTCCTCGGTTCCTTGCGTTTTTCTGAAGAAGTGTATTGGGCGAACGCGGCCACGACCACAACCTTTTCCACGCCTGGTTGTAAGAGTGCTTGCAACCTCATCCACGGAAGATTTCCTCTTCCGACCTCGTTTTGCTGGTTCCTTAACATCAGCAATTTTCCTTCGTTCAGCGTTAGCTACTAATTGATCACGATAATCCTCAGTGCTGAGGATAGCGCTTTTTGTTCGTTTTCGGCCTCGTTTGCCATTAGATCGGAATATTTTTGGAATTGGCAGAATTTCTTCTGGCGTAACAATTTTAGATTTTCCTTCGGAAGCAGAAGTAGATGGCCCTGGAGTGCATGCAACCAGGGGTGGTGGACTTTCCGTTTCTTGTGTCTGTACCTCATCTGCGACTTCCACTTCGACTGCAGGTTCGACTGTCTCTCCTCCACCTTCTTGTTGAGCAGAAACAATCAATTTTTGAGGAAATTCTGTTTCTCCAACCTGATTCACTTCTTCAATGAATTCTGCGTCCGTGAAAATGTGCCTGTTAAAAGGGTATATCCCAGTTTCGCGAAATTCGTTGATAGCGATCGAGGCCGTTTGTACTTTAAGGTAAGCGTTGTTAAAAAGTTCAGCAACATCGAAGACTGCTAGAGGACGATTGTGGCTTCGAATCCAAAGTCGTATTTCTTCGCTGTAGTATGTCTTGAAAGCCCCCATGAACGTTTTGTCGAGGGGTTGAAGTTTGTGACTTAAATATGGCGGAATTTTCAGTATAACTATATGGTGCTCCAAAGCCAGTTCGATTACTTCCACATTCCTAATGTGGGAATTATGGCCATCCATTAACACTAGGAGAGGTGACTCTGCAGATGGCTTGAGAGTGTTAATCAGGTGTTTGAACCACTGCGTAAACAAGTTAGTCTGAATCCATCCAGTTGGGTGTACAGCGCCAATCGCACCAGCTGGAGCGCCCCCCATGAGCTGCGGATTCATCAACTTGCGAGGAAAGGTCATCATTGGAGGAACAAATTGTCCTTCTTCAGCCATGGCAATGACGACAGTTATCAGTTTTCCTCTTTCAGATGCAGTTAAAGTGCCAATCTGTCTCTTGCCTGAAAAATAAAATTTGGTTAGAAATGTAAACGATTTTTCGTTTTCATTTTGGATATTTGCATACATTTCAATTGCTGAACTTTACTTTGATAATGAATTACACGAATCTTACCTTTTAATGCTAAAACCTTGGGTGTTTTTGTTTGGACCGTTGTAATTCGAGTTTCGTCTACGTTCACAATTTTATCAGGAGGAAATCGATGCTTTTCATAGACGCTGTCCAAATTATCAAAGAATGTATCAACATTTAGTCGAGTGAAACCGGAGGCACGAGCAAATGATGTGCCCGTTGGCTTAGAAAATTATAAATTTATTATTGAAAATCAATTATGAATTAATGAAAAAATAATCATGAACCTTTAAATTAAGCGTTATAACACCGTTCTCAACTTCTAGGGATACGAAGAGAAAACGGCGCAATAAAATAAGAGTACTATTTGACCTACCTTGAAGCAGGCGTCATGCACCATTCCGGTGCCACCCGACAAAGGGAGAAATTAAGAAACAGAATTATTTTATTTCTATTTTTTAAGAAGACTTATGTTAGAGGGATTATTCGAGGGGGCATGATTATTCGAGGGGGCATGAAACGTGTAGACCTTTTTCTCGTAAAATTTTAAACATTAATGATAAGTGTGTTTATTTAGACTAAGTAATAACTTTACATTAAATTGAGAGTATGGCGGCATTCGCCAGAAGGGCGTGACAATACTTCCGCCATTTTTAT
>JAAAKG020133435.1:0-14167 GCA_010014905.2 Druon quercuslanigerum
CTTAAAGTTGCCCGATGGTTAATCGAAGATTTACAAAAATAAATCAATTAACATTAAAAAATATTTTATTGGAATATATGAAGGCTAAATAAAAATTCTGAATGAAGCGATACAAATTAAACGGTTTATTTATTTTTTTTTTAATTTGAATGATTCAATTTAAGGTGTTTCAATTTTTATGTTGAACGTTGTTATCCAACGTTCAACATAAAAATTAACAATTGTTATTCTTTTAATTTTTAAAGAATCAATTTATTTAAAATACTTGATATCCTAAAGGGATTAAGCATAAAAACGTTTTAATTTTACAATTCTTTGTGACTTAATTATTCTTCAATTTCCAATAAACTTCGGATTCGTTTAATTTTAAACGGTCTGTAGGAGAAATTTTTAAATTTTTAATTTTTCGAATATAACATAATTATACTATTTATTTTGAAAGTTTTCCCGAAAAAAACTTATTTTAAAGTTTTGTACTTGAAAAATTTTTCATTTTGAACAGTGAATTTATTTTTTGATCTTATAAAAATTTTTATTTTGAATTTTTATGTTAAATAATAATTTCTTTATGCAATTACAGTTTAAAATTCTAGGATTTGTGAAGATTTGAATTTTAATTCTCCAAGTATTTGGTAATTGATTTGGATAAAAGAAATGATTTAAAATGAAAATGACAAGATTTTAGTAAAGCCTTAGAAAGATATAAACTGAGTACTTGAAATCCCTAAATTTATAATCATGTATAAATAAATATGAAATCACGAATAAAAGAACAAAAAATTGCATCGGCCGGGAATCGAACCCGGGCCGCCCGCGTGGCAGGCGAGCATTCTACCACTGAACCACCGATGCTTGTTATTGCGAGTCAAATTATTGAAATCAGGTAGGATTGAATTATTAAATTGAAATTATTATTAAAATATTAAATGCTTGCAGAATTATTTCAAAAGTATTCAAAATTAGGGCATCAAATTTTCAATTTAATATCTTAAAATTGTCCGATTTTCATTCGGAATATTTCTTATTGAAAACTGCTATTTTTTAAAAACTTTTTTTTATAATAATTTAATTTTAAAGATTATAAAGGTTTATACTTTTAAAAAATTTTCATATTGAACATTGAAAATTACGATAAATTTATAAATTTTTCGAGTTTAGACTATTTTATCTAATCAATTTTAATGTTAAACTATAAACTGCTTAATGCAATGATAATTTAATATTCTAGAATTTCAGAAAATTCAAGTTTGAAACATTTAACTTCAAATAGTAAATTTTAATCATTTCGAATTAAAAATTATTTTAGCGTTTAAAATTTAATTTAATTTAACTTAATTAATTTAATGTTTAAAAATTTTTAATGTTAAATTAATAAATTTTTAAAGATTTTTAATTTAAATAATACAAATTCAATTCCTTTGGATATTATATGATCCAATTTAAAAAATGTGACCCTGAAAACATGAATTTGTTAACGTCTTTAAATGGTCCTATCTTCGAAATTTGAATGTAAAATAATTCAATTTTCATATACTTCAATGAACGCAAAATAAAATTGATCAATTTTGATTTCTTCGAATTAGAACTGATACAATTTCAACTACTTTAAATAAAAATGTCTAATTTTCGAAACTGTAATCTGAGTTTTGTTTATTTTGAGAGCTAATGTTTAAATAATTTGAATGTTAAATTATGCAATATAAAGCCCTTTTATTTATAATTATAATCAAAAATAAAAATTTATATCTTTATAATAATTTATATCTAGTTTTATCTTTAAACAGTAAATTTTAATTACTTTGAATTTAAATATATTTAAATTTAATAGTTTTTGATGTTAAATTCTTGAATTTTGAAAGATTTGAATTGGAAATAGTACAAATTTAATTCCTTTGAATAATAAATGATCCAATTTAAAAAATGTTACTCTAAAAACATGAATTTTTTAACGATTTTAAATTGTCCTATCTTCGAAATTTGAATCTAAAATAATTTAATTTTCATATTCTTCAATGAATGCAAAATAAAATTGATCAATTTTGATTGCTTTGAATTAGAACTGATACAATTTCAACTACTTTAAATAAAAATGTCTAATTTTCGAAACCATAATCTGAGTTTTCTTTATTTTGAGAACTAATATTCAAATAATTTTAATTTTAAATTATGCAATATAAAGCCCTTTTATTTATAATTATAATCAAACATAAAAATTTACATGCATTAAAAAAAATAGAAACACTTTTAATTGTAAATTAATAATAAATAATAATACCTGCAAAATTTTAAAACATTTAATATTTGAAAATTTACTCAAAAATTGTTTTAAAATTGTTAATATTTTTCATGTTGGGAAATAAAAATTCAGAGTTCACGCGTGCATTCAATACTAGTCAACAAAATAATTTTCTTGTGTTAAATATTATCATATCGTAATGATTAAAAATATTTTTTTCAGTTTATTCTTTTGTAAAATATCTAAAATGTATTAAGTTCAATCACTTCACCAAATCAATTAATCTTCTGACGATTAGTCTAATTATATGAAAATTAAGTATTAAGACATATAGCCTGATTGTCTGAATTACAAAATTCTAGTTGAAAAACAATAGGCGTTTGAAAATAATTATGAAATACTGAATTCATTAACAGAACGTTAAACGGAAATATTTGAAACCGGTTTGATTCGGTTGGAACTTTCTTCGCGTTGAATCACATGCTATGCGTAGTACTGTATTTAGCTGGAAAGGTAGTGGACCGGATCTGGAATTTGCTTTTCCTAACAGATTACATTTTCTTTAGAAACGCTTATTATTAAATTCTTCAGAATGTCATTGAACAGGTTCTTTTGATTTCATTCTGTGCAACATATTATTTTAATTAATGAAGAACGTAAAAATGATAGGTGTGTAAAAAATTATAATTTTTATGGACGTGCCTGGATTCACCGAAATTCGGTGAACGTAACACAAATATTTTCGGTAAAAGATTAAGTCAAAACCAACCTTCCTTATTTTGGAATTTACAAAAAAAATATCAAAGGGATTATTTTTTTAAAATTTTTATTGCGAAAATTAAGTTTAGAGCATAAATAGGTACTTTATTATAGGTATTATATACACCTCTAGAAATTCTTTATCTTAAGGAAGACTCAAAAGTATTGATTAATGCATAAGAAATTAGATTATTTCGAAAAAGACGCACTAAGATTAATTTTTATAAAAATACAATTTCACCATTGTAATATATACCATAATAATAATAATAATAATACCATAATCCCTTGGATATATTTTTTTTAAATCGAAAGTAAGGAAGGAGTTAATCTTTAAATGCTTTAAAGCCAAACATAATTTTTCCTTCAAAAGGAAAAAATATTTTCAAAAGCATCTTCAATTTTTCAAATTTTAATTTCTTTGGGCCACCCTAATGAAAATACAATGAAGGAAAATAAATATTTAGCGTTATTTTTATAAGACATTAGCTTAAAACTCATATAAACAAACACTTGTTTGCAGTGATCAAGAGCGGAGATTTCGTTCTTCTTTACTGAAAATTCTTAAGTTTTGTATAAGGATGTTTGATACAACGGATATCATTTAAATTATAACAATTAATATTTCCATGGGCCATCTCATGAACTAATGATAATTTGTCATTTTTACTTATTTATTGAAGAAGGGAAAGCTAAACGGTGCTACGTCCAATGAACCTAATTTTACAGGAGAAGAAAAAAACTTTCTAACGGAACAGTTTACAATCAATTGAGGAAATTTTTTATAGGTCTATGGGTCAATGTAATGAGTATTATTGTAAATAAAAAAAATAATTCTAAAATAAACATTATTGTGAAAAATTATGTGAATTGTAAATGTAATAAACAAATGGAACTGGCTAAAGACTTAGCACCGATCAGCTTTCCAGGGCTTTCTAAATAAAAATAGTACGCATTTGTTTTGCAAACAAATAAAACTATATGTGAGAGAAAAAAGAAAATTCGTTGGAATAATTCATTTTTATAATTTTTGATAATAATATATCGAATTGTTAAATACTTCATAAAGTCCTATAATGCCCATTGAATTGTTAAAAAATGGAATATCTGAGTATAAGTCATTCACTCAATTTGATTGATTTTATATCCTAAAATAATGGAATAAATTTAAATAATAAACGTTTGGGTGCAGAATTTAAAGAGCTTAATTTTTTTACTGATATAGATATAAAAAAGCGAGAATTTATATCATTTCTGTAGAAAGCTTAATTTCCTAGAAAAGATACTTAGCACCGATTAGCTTTCACTGCTTTAGTTGCGTAATAATTTTCTTATAAAACCAATTTAAAATTGGTTTGAAAGTGATCTGAATCAAAGAAATGATTATAATTAAATATTTGTTTTAGTTTATAACAAATACTATAAACAAACTCCACAATTAGGTCCCATCGTTAAAAAAATTATTCTATTGCTGAATCAAAGACATTTTTGTGTAGAGGAAACATGCCTAATTTTTTAATTCATGTATATTTGTTGTCAATAGTACAAATTTGAAGTTGTTGAAATATTATCGAGCATTTATATTTCCTACATGATTTAGTAGAAAACCATTTTTGAATTTGTTGATAATACTTGTTCTAGATGATAATTGAAAGTTTCTGAGAATTACTTGTTTTTGCTAAGAGAATATTCGATCCTTCAATCTCGTTATAATAGTTCATTTTAGCAATAAAAAGTGTTTATTTTTTATAATATAATTTAAAATAACTTTCAAACAAATCTTGAATTAGCTTTAAGAAAAAATAAACACACAATTGTGAAGAAGAAAAAGAAAAATATTAATTGTTCAATAAAGTTTTTAATAAAATTATCAATTGTTAATACCTGGTCATTTTCTCTTAAAAAATGTTATTATCAGAGAAAATTCAAGCATTGTCAGTAAAGAAAACATTTTTTTTTTCAATTATGTACTGTGAAAAAGTATTTTTTTATATTTTTGATAACACATGGGTTGAATTTAAAGCGAAATATTTATGTTCCTTGAGCTTAAATTCTCTTCAGAGATAAGAAGTAATATTGCTGAAATGGATAGTTTTTACGTTGTATTTGTTTAATCAATAAATTTCGCAGCAAGGAATGAAAAAATCCAGCCGGTTGACATTATAAATAATTTAAACTTAAGTCTTTCTAAAAAAAAGGCTTTAAAATCGGTTAATAGTTTCAACGTGAAGTGGAATAAAAACAGTAAATTTCAGATCCGAGTCACTCTGGGCCGTTGACATTCATAGTGAAAACGATGCTGTTTCATTGACTGTTCGATAATGAAACTGGTTTTGATTCAGAAGTCTAGAAATTTCTACAGACATTTTGAAATAGTAACGTTTCGTCGTAATCATAAAGAGAAAATTGTATATATCTAAAGAAAGCTACTGACATAAAAATGCTATTAAAAACATATTTTCAAGCTTTAAAATTTTAATTATAAATTTTCATGTTCATTTGATTGATCCATTTATAAAAAAACCCGTGGCTATTTTTGAAGAAATGTCGACACGAACAGTTAAATTTTTTTCAGAACTGCTTTAACGGAATTATTATTGATGAATAACATTTATAAATCGTTATAAATACAAAATATAAATCGTATTATCTGGATGAAATCAATATAAAACTAAGTGGAATAAATAACAGACATTGTTTCTGAACTGGTATATGGGGATACAGCTGAATGTTTCAAAAACAAAAATGACTTCTTCAAATACATTTTAGTTTTGTCGATTTGATTTTTCAGCATTTTTCCTTTTTAACTATAAATTTTTTCCATCTTGAAAAAATTAATTTATTAAAAAATTAACAAAACATAAAGGAAAGTTTGACTAAAGTTTAAAGACAAATTCCTATCATGCAATATTAATTCTTTCCTCAATAAATTTTCTGTTTCAGGTAGTTGAAACTTTCCTGAGAGAAAGCACATAACAGAAAGCTAACATGTCCCTGAATATTCATCAGGTTGTTGACTTCTGAGCTATAATTGGTCATTCGTGAAACAAATTGAGCAGAATAAGAAGGTTTCATATGTATGCATAAATTAAAAATAAAAAACCTTTTATTTTATTGGCATTCTCCACGCTTCTGCAGGCCATGATGACCCGAGCACCTCGTTTAGCGAAATCCCTTGCTGTCTCTTTCCCAATTCCAGAGGTACAGCCAGTTACTATGGCAGTTTTTCCATTCATCTTACTTTTGCTTTTGCATACTCCTAAACTGAGATATACATATAATCTCAAAGCAAGGAGGAGAAAAATTGCACAACCCAGAACTACTGCTACAAGCAGGATGAACAGGGCTGTCCAGGATACCCAGCTTAACATCATTGTCTGAAATTAAAAACTGACAATTAAACAGTAGTAATTTTCTTATTTTTGATGAAATAAAGGTTTTGATTTAATAGTGTAAATAAAAATGGTTATAGGTTTTAGTTATTGCTGGTCTCGTGCTCTAACTAAGCTATGAAGGGAAACGAGATTGATTTTTTGTTGATAAACTGCCATTACATTGATAAAAAAATTATTTGACGACGGTACGCGAAAACCTTACAATTATACAGTAGGTATGCCGCACGGTGCAGGGAAAAAAATACCATTCGGGATAAAAATCGCATGAGATCCGTTAAAAATTCTATAATTTTTAACGGATTTTGTGTTTTTATCTTTTAAGACTTTCAAATTCATTAAAACAGATTATAGATTATTATAATATCTAACTAAAAATAATTTACAGTGAGTTAGGGAAAGGCAAATAATTGTTTATATTGTTAGAAAGAAAATAATAAATAAAAGTCATTATTTTGTGATTCGTAAAGACTGCCTATTTTGAATCTATAGTTTTTGCATCAAATATGACAGATATCAGTCTGCGTTTACATTAAGTCAAGAATAGATGCTATCTACTAATTATTTAAACGATTTTTATAAACAAATATACATTATGACTATTTTTGAAAAGAAAATACTTTATTTTCTTTTTCCGAATCAACTAGAAATGTCTTGACAAAGACTTCTTGCTGTCATTTTGCATACTGACAGAAACTATTAATTATATAAACAAGTTTTATTTTGTCTCTTGAAAGACTTCTTAATGCCATTTTCTTTAAATTGATAGAAGCTATTAAATCTTTAAACGATACATAAGGCTTTTTTATAATAAAATAATAAAAAATCTGCTTTTGTTTATATAAATTTGTTTTGCATAATTACGAATCTATAAATCATTTTAAACGTTTTTGCCAAAAAACCATTTTTTGTTCAGTTAATGAATTACATAAGATAATTTTTGAAATTTCAGACTGACTATTTTCAGCTTTACAGGGTGGAAAAAAACCTAATTTTTTAAATTTTCTAACGTTTCCGTTATTATTAATATTTAAGAATCAGCATTTTCATCTTGTAACATTTTTCACATAGAATATTTAATAAAAGGAATAAAGCAATTTCTGAATAAAATGGTTCAAGTTCTGACTTATTTATTTCAACCAAAAACTTCTACCATAAAAGATAAATTCACCATACAAAATAACAAATTTTCAACATAAAACTTAAATGATCGAAAAAAGTGACTTATTTATCACAAAATAATGACATTTTTAACAAAATGGTTGAATTTCTAATCAAATGAATGAATTTTCAACCTACAAAGTTAAATTTTTAACTAAATGGTCGAATTTTCAAATAAAAAGGATTAAGCTTCTACCAAAAATAGTTGTTTTTTTAACTTAATAAGTGAATTGTTTTAAAAAAAGTTATATTTAAAAAAAACATGACTTTTTAAGCAAATGCGTGAATTTTATACCTAAAAAGATTAATTTTTGAGAAAATAGTTTAAAAGAAGATTTTTTTTACTTCTGGGAAAACTTGTGGCTTATTAAATCAAGGCTTAATATTAATTAATAAAATTAATTAAAAAAGAAAAAAGACGTACTTTTAACCTAGAAGATAAAAACGAAATGATGCATTTTCCAAACAAGAAGACTTTAAAGCTAAAAGATAAATTTTCCGTGTAATTGTAGAATTTTTAATAAAAAAGTTAATTTTTCACATAACAATCTTATTTTTAACTCAAGACAGTAGAAGTTTCATACCAAAATGATTAGCTTTCTAATAAATACAATGAATTTTCAACTGAAAAAGTTCCAAAGATCTGCACACCAAAAAAATCAATAAAGACCTGCACCAAAAAAATAAATTTCTAACGAAGTAGATCAATTTTTACCCAAATTAATTGAAAATCATTGAAAGCTTAACCCGAAAAGATGGATTTTTAATAAAATAGTTGAACATTCAAAAAAATAATAAAATGGAATATAAGGAAGATAAATAACTGACAAGAATTTTGTATCAGGATGCCCGCAAAACTTCATTTACAAAATTGCCTAATTTTTTATTTTTCCGACCACTAATATTCAAATATCAGAATCTTTATTTTCTATCATTTTAAAATAGATTATTTCAAGAATGGGATAAAATAATTTTAAATTAAAATTTACAAATTTCGCATTTATTATTCTTAACAGTTATTTAGAAATTATTTGCAGAAATTCCTTGACGCTTACAAGATTTTTGTTAACATTCCAGACTCTATCTGACTTCCGTATTTTTTGACTGGTCAATCTTTGTGTATTATAACTTTCAAATAAATTATAAACCAAAATAAACACTAATTCTACGCTTAAATTCATTTTTTTAATACCCATTAAAAATGGTCGATTCTCTTAGCAGAATCGATTTTTGAAGCAATTTCGAATGGAAACATAAAAATTGATTTACTAAAAAATCGGTAAAACAAGAATCTGGTATATATTCCAAAATCGATTTACAAATCGTAAAAAAGACAAATTTAGAGAAACGATAACACCTAAATGATTTGTTTTTTTTTGTTTTTATACAAGATCCTCATTCTTCAAAACCTCTACGACAAGTATATTAATTTTAAAGCTTAACATTATTTGATTTTTACTATTATTTTTCTCGTTTATAACAAAATAATTTTACTTTGGTTCAATATTTCTCTCTCTTTTTTTAAACAGTAAAACAACAATTAAAAATATTCTAACTATTCGGAATAATCTTGCAATAATGTTTTGAACCGTTATTCATTTATCATATTTTTTCTTATTCATTAATATACTCACAGTATCATGACCTAATGACCTATGTGTAATTGTGCACTAATGACTCACAGTATTATGAAGTTGTTGAAAATAAAATTTGTTTACAAAATATTTTTTTCAAACTCATAACAATTTATTAATAAAACGTGAGAAAAATACCAGCGGTATCACTTCTATTTATCATCACATATACGAATCACTATCTTCATCACTTTTTAAAAACGTGCTAAAAAATTACAACAATTTGATGTCTTAAAATATTGCGTATTTATTATTTTTTAAATATACGCTCAATTCTTTCCAGGGATATAAGAAATGAAAAAAGCAATATTAGAGTAAATTTAAAATAAAAATCAACTAGGAAATATGCAAAAATCTTCTCCTGGTACAAGCCTTTTTCAAACCTTGTTTTTAAATTTCAAGTTCAGTGTTTTAAAAATTAGCATAAAATAAAAAACTAACCATTTTTAAAAAGTAAGCATTTTCAAATTTAGGCACACTACCGGAGGAAATTATCTGTACTCCTATTTTTTGACCTTTTGCATTAATACTTTAATTTTTAAAACATTAACATAGATAAACATTTGATAAAAATACATTGAAAAAACGTAAGAGTGTCGATATTTAGAAAACCTAAAAATTTTGATATTTAAATAACTTGGAATAACTCTGATAATAATTTACATTTTTTTGAATTTGTTGATATCAGTTATAAGTTAATTATCTACAGTATTTTAATAAATTATCAGGATATTTAAAAAAATGCCTAGATTTTACCCTAGGTGAAAAAGGTCACAAAATTTCAATTAAAGATTTTACTCGTATAATGACCTAAAATAATTCAAA
The DNA here is from genome assembly GCA_010014905.2 of Druon quercuslanigerum. Taxonomy (NCBI): domain Eukaryota; kingdom Metazoa; phylum Arthropoda; class Insecta; order Hymenoptera; family Cynipidae; genus Druon; species Druon quercuslanigerum. The sequence goes on from JAAAKG020133435.1 coordinate 10,008, forward strand.
AAAATAATATTTTTATAAATAGTAATCAAATTTAATGCGACATTATAAGCAATTGAAAAAAATCTTTCGAAGTGTTTACAAATTTTTGAAATTTTACGGTTTAGACATGCATCTTATTTTTATAACTTAGAATGTAATGATTTTTATAAATTTTTAAACCTCAGTTATTATGAAAACATTTTAAACAATTTTTAATTGAAGATTCGAAAATGTAAGATTTCCAGAATGTAGTGTAGGCTAATAAATTTTATTTCCTTAGGATTATATTATATATTATATATACACTACCGTCGGAAATTATGAGATCGATTGACGCAAGCACTATTAAAAATCATAGCTAGCTGTGAATCACGATAACTCAGCGAAAAAAATGATAGGGCATTTAAAAAAAACATTTAGAAAGCTTATGAAATTCCATGTCTAGTAATGTCAAGCACATTTTTTTAAATCTAAAATTCTAAAGTTTTGTACCTCGACTTCAACTTTTAGCATCACCTAGGAAAATTGTTGCAAAATTTTTAAAATTATGCGACATAGAGCCTGAAATTTTATCTTTAATTTAAGCCAAAAAAATTTAAAAAATTTTCATCGGCTCCCGAGATACAATTAAAAATGTGCAATCGTATCTGAGTTGAATTTTAGTCGACGATCACGGTTCTCGGCCGGTCTGCTGCTCGCCTCCTTCGTTGAGGCAGGACCGAATAGGGCGCGCACAGAGGTGTTGCTTGATTGGGGCTCTCTTATACTTTTAATTCTGCTCATCAGTAATTTTTATTTTAAATTATTGTACATTTTTAAAATTATTTATTATTTTTAATTATTTACAATTTTTTAAATTTAGAATTATCCCCATATTAAAGAATAAAAAAATGTTTAACAGTTTTTTTATTTCTTAAAATATTTATCAATTAGAATATTAATACAAATATAGATATATTGTTACGGGAGTAAATTATTTTTCAAACGAATTGAGCAGCTAAATTCTAAATAAATTAGTTATATAAAAAACACTAAAAAATATTAAAAATGACTAATAATGGAATTTCCAAAAAAAAAAAATTAAATATAAAAGAGTGTGTAGGTGTAATCAAAAATATATTTTCAATTTCTACTAAGTAGTTGATTATTTTTCTTTTCACAAACATTTTTCTTAAACAAGCAACTCGCTCATTATTTAATTTTTCGATGATTAAAATTACAATCAAGCACCACCTCTGTGCGTGGCCTACTCGGTCCTGCCTCAACGAAGGAAGCGAGCAGCAGACCCACCAAGAACCGTTATCGTCGACTAAAATTCAACTCAGATACGATTGAACATTTTTAATCGTATCTCGGGAACCGATGACAATTTTTTAAGTTTCTTTGGCTTAAATTAAAGATAAAATTTCAGGCTCTATGTCGCATAATTTTAAAATTTTTGCAACAATTTTCCTAGGTGATGCTAAAAGTTGAAGTCGAGATACAAAATTTTAGAAAATATATAAATTTTGTAAAAAACTTATCACGTGCTGTATTTTATTGAGCAGATCAAAAAATTTTGTTTGATATTACTAGACGTCGAATTTCATAGGCTTTCCAACTGTTTTTTTTTAAAATGCCCTATCATTTTTTTCGCTGAGTTATCGTGATTCAAAGCCAGCAATGATTTTTAATAGTGCTTGCGTCAATCGATCTCATAATTTCCGATGGTAGTGTATAGGATTATAAAAGATTCTTTTTAACTGATTACAGTTTAATGATCAAATGCGATAAAAATACCAGCAACAGCATGTTTTAAATATGCACTTAATTATTTCTGCTAATGTAAGAAATTGAACAATTTGATAATATGGTACTTTTAGATTAAAAATCGGCTCTATAATATATGTAGTTCTTCTCATGTTACAATTATTGTTTAAACTATTTTTTTTATTCCAAGGAAAGGGTTATAAAAATTGGCATAAAATTACAATTTTTTGTTGTTTTCATTTGTGTTTCGTTTTGATTAAAATCAGTATATTAATTTTCGAAACTTTTGATTTTTGGAGCTTTTTTATGAGACGAGCAAAAATCATTAGAGAATAAGGAAGTTTTTATCAATGGAGAACTCTTTTAGTACAATCTTCTTTTGACTCAAATGCCTCCATTTTACGAACAGTTTCTCATTTTCCTAATGAACTTTTTTCATGATATTAACGACATCCATCTCTTTTTCTTTCAAGAAAAATAATTTGTTTTCATACTCACTTCAAAGTGTAATTTTTTTTAAAATCTCGGTACCAAGGCCAACCGGTTTTAATTCAGAAAGGAAGTGGAAGTATGAGAAATAGTATACATCAAATTGTTGGAATGTTATATGTATAATTTTGTGCACGGGGTCACTCGGATTAAATAAAGTTCTAATTGTGTCAAGGATCAGAGAAAATATTTTGATTTTTAATTCTAGAGAATGAGAATCCATTTTGAGGCTTGATAATATAAACGGAGAGAAGCTTTGATAAAAAATAATCAACCGTCCAAAAATAATTTTTTTTTAAACAATAATTAAAGTAATTTTACTTGTATCTGTCAAGACTTCTAGTAGGTAGGAAAATAATTTTGGGAATCAATAAAAATATTTTAAATCAAAAATAGTTATTTTCGATCGAGTTTATTCGAATTAAGGAATTTTTTATTTAATTAAGTATTTAAAAATAGCATAGCTTTGTGATTGTAAGAAAAAAATTTTAGTTATACAATCAGTGGTTTGTAACAAAAGTTAAAAGTCATCCATCCTTAAAAAGATTTATAAAATCGACAAAAACAAATCCATTATTAATTTCTACAAATCTTCATGGAGGTTTCTAAGCGTACTTAAAAAATCAGGATCAAATTGTGTATTTAACAGCTTAGAACTGTAGTTTTTGCTTTCTCTTTAGAAATCATTCGAATAAAATGAGGCCTTCATCTTTAGGATTAAATAAGAATATTTTAACTTTTCCCAAAAGAGAAGAATAAGAACTTAAACTTTAAATAATTACTGTTGAATAAACAATTTCAAAGTGAATTATTTTTTTTTCTAAAGTACGATTTTATAAAACATTTTAAAGATTGGTGACTTTTAACATTGCTTGTACATAGTGTACATCCGTAAGTAAAACTTTGTACCAGTGCGATGAATTTAATTCAGTGTTAATGCAATTACATTTTCAAATGATTCTTAATAATAAAATTTTATTAAAAATTTCGTAATAAAATAATAAAATTGTAAATAATTAAGTAACTAGTAAATTATATAATGGTAAAAGATTGAAATGAGATTATTTTGATTGAGTATTAATTTTCAGCAACAATTTTATATTTTTATAAGGAAAGTTATTCTTAAAAAATATTAAATTTTGGTCATTATACAGAATCAAATATTATTCAATCAAATAAGAATCCTACTAAAAATTGATCTTATACTAACATTCGAGTGAACCTTTTTTTAACACTTTTTATAAGAAATATTTGTATGATGAAAAATAATTTTGAAAATATGATTATTAAATTGTTAAATAACCTCCCTGGTGAGAAAATTGTCACTAAGTAGCATAAAAAACTAAAATCATTTTATCTGGAATCTATAAATTATTGTAATAAATTACAATTTATACGTTTTGCAGCCGAAAAGTTGTTCTTTTTCGACCTTGGATAATAAGTATTTAGAATATTGCAATAAGATCATTTTATATTAAAAAAATAGAAAAATATTAAAAGATAATAATGACCCATCGTTAATCAACAGGAAATCCTTAAATTTGAAGTTTTAAAAAATATATATAGCTCTCCATTGGACGCCATATGCAATTTACAATTGTCATCGCAATGTTTTCAATATTGGTTACCCTAGGTCGCAAAAAAGAACTTTTTGACTGCAAATAAAAATTGAACAATCATTGAAATTAAAAGATGGATACTTTTTAATAGGACCAAATTTCTCATTTAAAGGTATAAAAACTTTTGAATTTGAAACTATTAAAATTAAAGACTCATTCCTTTCAGCCGTTAAACTACAAAATTAAAATTTTTTAACTTTCATGTTTTGTATAATTTAAAGATTTCAAAAAAATAGAAATCCAAGCCTTCATTCTCAATGATATCAATTAAAGAATCAATAAAAAATTATAATTTAAAAAAATTAAATAATTTTTATTAATTTT
>JAAAKG020133436.1:0-14166 GCA_010014905.2 Druon quercuslanigerum
AATACTATTCCTAAAATTCTTTCATACAATACATATTTTCTGACAAATAACTTTAAATTATAGTCTCATAACCCACAGGATTAACTTAGATTTCTCTTTTGCTCTTTTCTCGATACTCCACGTGCTCAACAATTTGCGGTTAGGGTTGGGACGACTATTTATATTAACATCATTAAAAAGGGGATTCAACTACACTATGTTCAATAAAATATACATAATGGGTGATTTGTTCCATTCAGGTTATGTAGTATCGGGGTTAGGCAACTGTAGGTGGGATTCAGTTTTGGAGTGCGACAAGAAAACGAGTAAAATGGTACACACGAAAATCCGACATAATATCATATATTATACAAATAATCAATACCATCAAACAAAAACAATCAAAATACATACATTTGCAAAGTGAAACGAATCGTTTGAAACCTCATGATACAATTTTATAAACACAAAAAACTAGGGCTTTCTTGGCCAACGACAATAAATTTATGGACTTTTGGGTCATTCATAAATTAGAATTTAATTGGACTTTCAGGGTTAGCAATACACAAAATTAAATGATCTAATTGGACTTTCAGGGTCAACAATATACAAAATTAAATGATCTCTAAATTCAGAGGTTTCGCAAGATTCAATGTTAATCGGAACATACCGGATCAATTCGATGAGAATGGTGAAGGTTCGTCAGGTTCCTCTTCCCCACGAGGTCGATTGCAGTCACTTCTAATAGAGTGGATGAGGGCGGCTCGACTATGATTGGTATAAAATTATTTGGAGCGCTACTATCGCCATAGGATTTAAATTCTAATAACCGAGTTACATATTTGTCTTTTGATTATTATAATATAGCATACGGCCTGGGCTGTAGAACTAAGATATAACGACAGTGAAATCTTCTTAAATTCAGAATCCTTATAGAGTTCTACGCCAGGTAGAGGAGTCTGCAGAACCTCGAAGCTTTTCTTAAGCAATTCGGGCTCCCGGCATCCCAACAATGATCGAATTTCAGAAGTAACCGGTTTAGGTTGGCAGCGAGGAAAAATGGCGGGCGATGGCGCAACTGTTCAAACTCAGCCTCCACTCATCGAAAAGGAGCTAACGAATTCAAATGTCTTGAAGTCCTCCATGTCTCGAAGTCCAACGTTGTCCATCGATGATGTTGATTTTGAGGAGCAGTACATACAATAAAATCAGAAATCGGAACTAATTAGCCTAATTTTTAGTTATAAATTATGAACAAAGCGAGCCGTGGAGCATCGTGCGAACTCTGAGGTGCTAGAAATCTTTTTAATTTACAATTAAGATCGATTCTTGTGCGTTGTAAAGTCTACAACGTCACACATGATTACCCTTTAAGATTCAGCAAAAAGAAAAGCAAAAGGTCATCGATTTTTAAAACATGCTCAACCTTACCCCTTACTTCAAGCCCTACTATAAATAATGTAGGCATTCTTGCATATTTTCCTTTAATCCGCGTAACATGAACTTTTTTTCAATTTGTTGAGTTATCCCTTTTCTTTCTCGTTATATTATTTTTTAAGCTAGAAAAATGCAATTTGTACCTGTAGTGCGCCGCCTCACTCAGGACGGAAAAATTCCATTTTACTCTTACAGCTGAGTAGAGGTTCATGGTGGAGAACGCGAGACATGTGGCAAATGAGTATTTGCGACGGAATTTTTCATCGCTGAGGAGCCCTAGGGAGTTGTTTTCGAGTTCACTCTGCTTTCATTCGCATGCGAAAATGGCTGCTTTTCGAATGGTTGGTGCAAGTAGCTATTCTGGAGTTGTCGTTCACGGTTCATTTGCGTAATTTTTCGAACACCTCGCAACGAGTGGTCTGACCCACTCGAAACACGAAATCGAATGTGCAAATGGCATGGAACTATGGCGAAGATAGTGGAGGGACGCGGCGGGGACTACTATTACGCTGACCTCAAAACAAAACATTCGTATATATTACAACACGCATATGACATGTTGGAGGTACAAATTGAAAGAAACGTTCGAAAGAAATAAGTGTTCGAAAGAAGTTTGAAGAACACAAATGTGGTATTGTGAGATGCAGTAAATGTTCAATAAATAAATAATTAAGATATTTTACTATCGCACTATTGACAATACAATCCCATTTCACTTGAAAACCCAATATTGGCATAAAAATAATAAATCCTAAATGTCTTTATTTTAAATGTTTATCATAAATGTTTATTTTGACTCAATGATATATAAGTAAAAATGATTTTTTTTCTAACCTTCCATTCATACTTACTTTGTTTACTTCTATAGTTCTGTCAGAACTTTAGAATGCGCGGAAAAATTATGCTTCGTGCTTACTTCTGTATTCAGCGTTTCATTGGCAATTTCACTACTTTGACATATTGGCCACGTCGCCCTACACTTCGCATACGATTTCTTCTTCGAAAGTATTTCGTATGACACTCAAGAATACCAACCGCGCTCGACAATTTGTCGTATACGAAACGACTGATCAAAAATTTTCGCATGCGAAAAAATGTCGCGTGAATTCGAGAATAACGCCCCTGGTTTAAAAGAAAACTTACTTAAATCGTAGATATGGGCTCATTCGTTCCCACTTGTATGGAGTTATTCTATGCACTTACCTGTCCAATAACATCTGGGCTTATGACCCAAATTATATTTGGGCCACAACATTACGAAAAAATTCCTACAATGTCTAATAAAAATAAGAAGTTAATTCCACCTAAATGTACCACCCCCCTATTCACCCCCACCATCCCTTCCAAAATGAAAATTTCGCCAGTTGTATACAGCGTTTTTGGAAAGATTCGACACTGTCAAACTTGTATTTGCTTAATAAAGTACAGTGTGAACTCTATGAACTTCCTTCGCTCTTATTCGCCGTTTTAAGCTTCCCCCCCTGAGAAGGGTGGAGGGGGTGGTTACAAAATAGTAATCAGCGAAACCTAAAACCTCTGAATGAAGACTTTAACCTTAACTTGCCAACTTTTCTAACAGCTTGCCGCGATTTTTAATCAGACATTTTGAATTTTTAAATGAAAAATGCGTAATCAGTGACCCCGAAAATCCTCGAGTAAGCACTTTTAGTCAGATTTTTCAATGTTTTTAATTTTGGTCAAGATTTCGGGTCTCCCGGCCCACTAAGACTGGACATTTTTTGGTTGTGTTGCACTTCAAAGTTTTATTTCTGTATTGTTTACAATATTTTTTTGCATATCTTCAAATTATGTATTTTGCTCATAATTTAATCAATTATTTCTTCATATTTTAAGTTTTCGCACATTCACCTCGGCAATTAACCATTTATAACACATTCCGGGTAAAACACGGTCAGCTCACTGTTAGTACCATCTCTATGCACGCTACAGTTCTACAGACGTCGAGAAATTACTGATAAGTTCACGAGCGATATCTGGAAACTTACGGTTTATTTTCTTCAGCATTTTTAAAATTGTTTTTGGAATTCTGCTTGATGCATTCAGCATCCATCAAGAGAAATAATCTAAAAAGTAAATTTTAAGAATGAGCCAAGAACCACGGCCTGTTGACCGTGAAATTCGCAACGTAAGTTTATTTCGCGCTACGCTGTTAGAAATATCTGGTTGAATTTTCAACCACATGTGGTTGAAGTTTTATACAGTGACGGTTGTTGTAATTTCAACTACTTGCGAATGGAAAATCAGCTTCACGTATAATATATATTTCAACTAAACAGCTGAAAATTCAACTACATGTAATTGAAATTTCAGTAAAGCGAAAAAAATTTTATTCGTCTCAGTTAATGAGTTTCAAAGCAAGTATAGTTTTTCAGGAAATTTAATAGGTTCGATTCAATATTTTTAAATAATCAAAAACCTTTAATAAAACCCATAAAAATTCCTTAAAAATACTGTGCTTTGAAATTCAATAACTGTACCAAAAGAATTCCGATAAGGAATCATAAGTTATTTCGTACGTCTGTGTCGTGAGATCCATGAGGCTAGTAAAGTGCATATAATATTTACAAAAATAAGCAGCTTTAAAGAAGAAAAACAAACGGTACATTGGAACTATATTACCATAATGATTTTTGCGTCCGTTTAGAGTTTACGCCAAATTTTCAATGCTCGTTTTTGTAATCATAATCTAAAAAAAGTGTACAGCAGTTAGTACCTATAATATGAATGAAATTTTCTCATTGTTATAATATTATTCCAACGTACCTTTTGTCTTTCTTTTTTTAAAGCTGCTTCTTTTCATAAATATAATATGCATGTATTTTTTTAATATCGTGAATCTCACGACACAAACAAGGGGTTTTGGCCATGAGTGTATTCGTAAACGTTTTCATTACTTTTCAACTATTTTTTTTTTGATAGCATTTTATTTCAATTCTGTGAATAAATGTGATTTCAACCACAGAAGTGGTTGAAAAGTAGTTGAATTTTCAACATATTTCTAACAGTGTACCGCATCGGGAACATTTCTGGATTTTCCTGTATAGCAGATATTTCCTTAAATTTTAATGGCCATTCTGGAAATGAAAGAAATTATCTGTTAAATTACCTATTAGAAACTCTTGTAACCAAGGCTTTCAGAGAAAATAACTATACTTTATTATGCAATTGAAGACCGTACCGTATTCGCAGAAACGTACTTATGCATGCAGATTCAAGTTTATATACATATCCTTGTCGTTATAAAACCAGTCTTTAAAGACTTAGAAATTTTATTGCTATGGAGGTAAGCATTGCTGCTGTTTCATTTTACTACTTAATGATCTACTTTCAAATATTTATTTTACAATTACACGAAAAACGAATTGTCTTTTTCATCATCAATCGCAGGTACGAATGGGGACGATAGAATATGAGTGTGTTCCAAATACACTCAACTTCCAGTTAAATCAAAGCTCAGTTATGTCAAAGATCAGATATATCAAAACGCACAGCCCAGTTATTTCATATTTTACATCCCCTCCACTTAGCAACATAATAGCAACACAGATACACACGGCACACGTATAAAGCGCACTCGTTCGTCTTCTCCGCCCCAATAGACATTAGTGGGGTTAAGGAGAATTTGACGTAACCGAACTGCTTTCATTTCAAATGTTTTGACTTAAATGGAAGTTGAGTGTAAATAAATACTTGCTACCGTATGCTTGGAACAAGCGTATATTTTATTTATCTGAGAAAATGTATTCTTAGATGGAGTATCACATCTTATTATTCTAAAACTTTGTTTTATTACTTCATATAGAGGTGTATTGAAATGCAGAACATAGTTTACTTCCAAGAAATCATTTCTGACATACTTCAATAATATATTTTCTTAATCTTAGAATATGTAGTATCAGATCAAAATACAAGTGCCTCAACTTAACGAAATGTGTGCTTAAGAGTCTGTTACACAAGAAATCTGAATTCTAAGCGACAGTTTATAAAAATTCAAAACTTTAATTTCTCAACGAAACATTTTATGTTGAAATTCTTGTTATATAATCTTTACTTTTTAAATGATTAAATATGCGATTGTCACAGACGGTTACTCACACATTTTATCGCACACTTAACCGCTTTGAAAAATCGTTCTCGCCGAGGATTTGAACTCTACCTAAACTGCCTAAACTATTGTGTCCTACCGTGCGCTCTAACCACTTCGCTATCCAAGCACTTGGGTCTCGGTGCCAAAATCTCGTCCTAGCATTTTAAGGCAGCGTCATACCAAGTCTTAAGGTGAGCCTCGACCATTTCCAAACTAAAAGTTGTTGAACTCAATGTTTATTAAAAGAAAACATCTTGCTGATGATAATTGAGTAGTTCTAAAGCAAATGGAGATGAGGGAAGCAAAAACTCGTTAAGCGTTTGAAACCGCGTAGAAGTATTGTCCACTGGGGACAAACAATCGATAAAAAAGTCACCAAAACGTAAAACAAAATGTACCTTCGTATTCACCTTGGCGCGGTCGACATATTTTTCTTATAAAACTTTTTCATTCGACAACTATTACTCAATTATATATATTCAATCATTGGAATATCATCCAACCTGTGAAATTTATTCGACCGTTATTATTATCAATTAAGTCAATTCATCTAAGAATGTGTTTTTTTGTTTATACGGTCCAATAAAAGTAATAGTGGATTCAGTTATCAATGAATCATGCTTTGTTTGTCAATTTTTTTTAAACCAACGTACGTTTCTACCTTGTTGCAGGCCTTCTTCAAGGTAATATATAACCTGTAGTGATATTAATTAGCCATCCAAGACATTTCAATCATTCGTTCTTTTCTAAGAGAAAAAAACGTAATTTTGGAGTGAGCCAAAATTAGTTATTTTTTTTATTGAAGTTTAAAATTTAGGAATAAACATGATTCGAAAAGTGACCTTTAAACATTAAAATTGAAACCTCAAAATTTGTTTATACAAATCATGGTTGTGAAAATAGGGTACATAGAATTACCTATTTATGTATGTTATTCATATATTCATGTACATAAGTTTTATGCTGTATATGAAATAAATCCTGTAAAGCATATTAGTTTGCATTTTTTATTTTATTCCATAAATTCTAACCTAATTAATTTAATAGATTTTATATAGATTTAATTTGTAAGTTGTTAATGTTCAATTTTGCAAAAATTTAAAATATTTAAAAATTAAATAATTTAGGGTTTAAAGGTTACGAAATTTGTAATAAAAACTTATCCAATGTTTTCATTTACTTCCTATAAATGTATAAGCCCGTTTATTTATAAAATGTTAAAATAAGAAATTTCGATGAAAAGGGAAGCAGGATTTTTTTGTACGGCCCTGAAGTACTCGTACTTTAACTTTATAGCCGAGATTTTTTTCTCGATATTCTAAGTGTTAAGTTAGCCGTGGTGTTTAATCGTAAGCAATCGAGCGCGTTAAACTTACAGTAGGTGGTTTCGAAACAAGTCACAGCGTTTTCGAGTTTTAAAAGCGTTTGAAAGTTCAAGAACTCGACCAGCGGTCCGTACACCTAGTCTTTCTAACAGCTGTTTAACGACTTCGAATATTGGAATATCACTTCACCAGCATATTCTATACATGTGTAGGAATAAGTTGGAAATGAGCGATTTCCCTAAAGAAGGCATATTATTCGCTAAGAAGTGTTTTTCGACTGGATGTGATTCTAGGAAGGATAAAGGTCCGACTAAAAATTGTATTAGTTTACCGTAAAATATACAAACACGTCGGCAAGGGACAGAAGCTATTTGAGAAGACTGTTTCAATTCTTTTCTTAGTAATGATTATTAAGTATTATTTGATAATAATACATGAAATCCATTTAGAGACATTTATACATTGAAGTGTTTGTTTAGAAACTCCCGCGAAAAAGCCGTTATACAGATTTAGCCAATCTATGCGTTTAACGATAAATACCGCGAGCGCACAGTGGAACGAAATCGCGAAAAACTACCTATCATTTTGAGAAGAATCACAAGTTTTTCAGCATAATCGCCCGCCATATTGGATCCGACATTTTTTAAAAAGTTTTTGATATCGGGTTCGTAGTCAGCGACCTAGAAAACGCCCTTATGGTACTTTAAAAAAATTATTTAGCATACTCGTCCGCTATATTGGATCGGCCATTTTGTTTTCGGAATTTTCGACATCGGATTCGTAATCAGATTTTCGCGATTTGTTCTCACTATGTCGTGGTCGCCGAAGAAAAATCTATGCAAAAAGTAGCAGCCAATTTTCATATATGTCTTAAAATATGTTTCTATTATTATTATTATTTGTTATGAGTCAATATATTGACTCATAACAAATAACTTGATGTTCACTGGAGGTCAAAATTACTTCTGCACTTTTTTTTTAAACGATTGCTCGCTGCCTATGTAAAAAAATTCTATCATAAGCTTATAATAATTTTTAGTAAAAGTATAAATTATTTTAGATCTTGATTTTAGAGGTTTAATTCTGCTTATTATCAAGAACAGGACAGCCCAAGAGCATTGTAGACTTAATTGGGCCTTCTATATCGCTTAACCGAGATCTATAATTGTCAATGGGACAATCCCCAGTTTCAAAATTAATTTTAAAAAAATTAAATTCTCATCAGGAAAGGTATTACAATTGTAGCAAATTTGACCCCCCCCCCTCCGTTTTGTAAAATGTCCATGTCTTGACACCCTCTGAATCCAAAAAGAGGTTTTTACGAATTTGTATATATGTCTGTCTGTGAGCACGAGAACTTTTCAAAAAATTATCTTTGAGATTATCTTTTGGTACACTCTTTTAGTGTCGAAAACTAAAGGTCAAGTTCTTTAGCCAGCCATTTTTGATAAAAATATAAAAAGTGAGCGCATTTTGAAAACTCCTGGACCACTTTTTTCAGGATTCTAAAATTCTCTGTACGATCATTCGTAGTATTTGAAAAGACAAACATTTTCACCGAATGACTTTTTTGACAAAAAAATAAAAATAAAAATAACCAGAATTATAGCCCTTACAAAATTATAAAAAAAAGAAAATGAACATTTTAAATTAAATAACACACGATATGAAAAAAGACAAGAAAGTAAAAATGTCTTGAACCCAAAACAAATCTACAAATTTGTTGTTATTCACTTTTTGATAGAATGCCTAGTTTTTGTTTTATTCCTAAAAATGGAATTAAAAATAGAAAATTAAAATTTTTAGACAAACGACACGAGCTACGAAAACAATAAAAGAGGGAAAATTTGTTCGCCCAAAAATTATATTCTTTTGTTATTAATCATTTTTTTAAAGAATGCACAGATCAATAAAAACAATGGTGCATTTATAACATTTTACCTGATACAATTTTTCGCCTAAATTATTTCTACAAATTTTCTTAGAGACACTTTCATGAAAAATAAAATGTGTACATTATTTTGAAATATCTGAATAAGCAGTATCAGCCTGAGGTGCAGAAATAAATATAATTTAGATTTGATACATGTAATAGTGTTGAACATAGTGTAGAAAAGTTCACATTTCGGACAAAGTCGAGTGCAAAGGCCTGAGCACAAATTTGGGGGCAATACAGACCCAGCGCGTAGTTCGAGGTAAATACATTATCGAGCGTGTAGCACAGGAACCAAGAGTTGCGCGCCCTAGGCGCGCTCAAGCATGCGAGCGTGATGGGAATATGCCTCATTAAATATTTGAAGTGGTTTGAAAATGTTATTGTTTTAAAAATCTCACTGTCAAAAGTTCAACTTTGTTTTTAACAGATGTGTAAGTTGAAAGCGTTGTTTTTAATACATTTAAGCAAGATTTACAAATTATCTTGATAAAGTTTTTCAATTGGATTCAAATTATGGAACACGAAGCACGAGTTCCGTAATGAACATATAATCATCAAAGCCGTAGGTGCTTTGAGAACCTTCTTTAGAAACAAATAAAAAAATTGCGGTTACAATTTATGGCTGTAATTCCTCAGAAGTTTAAATTACAGTTTTCGATTTAAGTTATAATATTTATGATATTTGAAAAAATGTAGTTAAAGTGTACCCATTTAACGTACGAAAACGAACGTGAAGCGCACAATTTTGAAATGTATTTTTATCATTAAAGTTCACCACAAATTTTTAGATATTTTTTGGTTGAAAAACTTTTGTCTTTTTATTTTTAATGCTATCTTCACGATGAAAACGAAAACTACGCTTTCCGTCTAAAAATTTTTTTTACAAACTTGCAGCTTTATTTTGAGCCAGCAACTTTTGTAAAAATAATTTTTTTCATAGCTTGTGTCGTTTGTCGAAAAATGTAATTCTTCTAGTTTTATTTCAAATTGTCAACAGAAACTACGCGTCGTATCGCAAACTGTCCAATAAAAAAATTTATAAGCCTTTTTTTGGATGCAGGTTTTTTGTGTTCTTACTTTTTTTGTATCGCAAAATGGAATTTGTTATTTTTGATTGTTCGAAAAGCAACGTTTTTCTCTTCTTTACTTTTTTCATATCTTGCTTTATTTGGCTTACAATTTTAATTTTCTTTTGTTTCTTTAAATTTTGTAAATGTTATAACTCTGATCTCAAACATTTTTTAAATGCTTTAACATCTTGATTTTAATCCAAAATGGCTGCCTGAAGAACATAACCTTCAGTTTGGAATGCATAAAGCGTATACCAAAGGCCAATCGAATCTGTTATTTATTTTGGAAGTTATCATGCTAACAGAGTAAAAATGCACAGACAGACACGGAGACAGACACATTCGCGAAACCCTGTTTTTTGGATTTAGAAGTTCTCAATCGTGGGCATTTGACAAGGAGGGGGGGGGGGGTCGAATTTTATACTTACCTAATACCTTCTCAGCTGAGAATGTAAAAAAATGCGTTCAAGTTGAACATGCCATTCTTTTATTGTCATGAACAAATATTGTTCCTTACTTAAAAATGGTGAATGCGGCCTTTGTGAACAATTTTTAGATTTTGCTCACATTTTTTCAGAAAAATTTGCACCTAATACAATGCAAAGCACTTTTTTTTTGTATATTGTTGAAAGTTCTAACTTAAAAACAAATATTTTCTTGGTAATTCCTAGTTTTATATTACTATTCACTACCAAAAACTCGTATTTGAATTTTTAAATTCACATAGAACTAGAATTCGGGGGCTTAGAACTGTTCGACAAATACAACTTTCAGTCATTATTAGAATCGGCTACTTGAAAAAAGCGTTTGTCCGGTCTACTCCAGTGTTTTTGAAACCAATAATTGTCTGTGCTCTGAAGCAAATCATTGGTTAATCCTTGGAAACAAAATTCCAACAATTAGCGGTCTGTATAATCAGGATTAATTGTTGCGTATCTACGCTTGAACAAGTCGAAGTAGTTGAAAAACCAGTTCTGCCCATTTTCCGTAGGACGCGACCATAAAATTATTAAATGATATGAGTTGGTAAACGCTGATTGATAAATATTGCTATTCCTTGCTCGCAGCCTATACATCCCGCACTTGTCCCGCCACTTTATAATGATCTATTTGCCTGATTGCCTTGCTGAATTATTCAAATTCTACTACTTGCGGTGCATAATGTTGAAGCCTGGCGAGCACATTTTGTTATGAATATCGCTTTATCGTAGAGGCTAAACGAGGCGGAAACCCTTACTTTATCAAATACAAGTGCATCCCAACCACTTTAATCGATTGGAATGAAACACTGAATAATGCGATTGCAGAAAGATATCTATTATCAGTATACTCAATTATCTGTTTTAATTCCTAAAACGGAAATTAATTTTCCTTAAAAGTCAAAGTGTATTTATTAAAAATAATTAATCCATTTATCAATATAAAGTACTGCTTTATATTAACTCAAAAGCCAACAATTTTCGGCTTATTTTTCAATAATCCTGATTAAGTCGAATAACAAGAACTAAAAGACCGGTTAAAAGTCAGGCATTTAATTCAATATACAGAGGCAAACCTAGTACTTCAAAAGCGGACAACCTGTTTACAACTTTTATTACAGCTACACTCTGTAACCTGATTCTCCGTATTGTGAAAAAACATCTTAGATATTTAATATATTATTTAGCGTTAGTCCTCTCGCATTAGGCGTTTTTTCTTCCAAGCTTTCTTAAGATCATTTAAAAAGTCTTGTTAGACAAATTATTTCAAAACATGGTAGTGCGAAGAAGTCGTTTTTCAATTGCTTTACATATTAATATTTTTTTAGGACAATGTATACTAAATTTTACCATCCAACTTTATTAATTCGAATTACTAAGTTTTATTAAGTTAATAATAAAATGATAAATAAACTTATAATGCGGATTTAGTTGTGTTTGTGGTTAACACTTGTTGATAATGTCAAGGACAAATAAAATAATAAATATTTTTTTCAGCAGAACAAATTGGATTTGGTAACCGATTAATTGTATTAAATCATAATTGATCGCAGTTGTCTCGCTATTTCGCAAAACTATAAATCAAATACTTTAATTTACTAGCTAGCGTATAAAATTTTTTCAGTGAGATCACAATTTCTGCTTGATCAAGGGCATGATAAGAAGTTATAAATGAGTTAGCTATTAGATAAGCGATACAATTAACTAGTATACTTTAGTAATGGTTAGTAAAAGTGCACATTTAGAAAGTTATATGAAAGTTCAGAAAATGTTAGTAGTGATTTTTTTAATGGATTAGAATTAAACAAGACAACATCAATAAAAATCACCATTTATACTGAAAAACTTAACGAATTTTCCGGGTTGACATGGTTTCTAAATGAAGGGTAGCCCTGCATGAGGGGCATTTTGACGATTTTTCTGAAGAGACATAAAACATTCTCAAAAGTCGAATTTTCAACGTAGAGATACAAAATATGTTCTCCCGACAAAAATTAATACTAAGTTAAAACCTGGAAAGAATAAAAGAAATTCGCGAAGTCATGATGGAAGTAATGGGAATTTATGAAGAAAGGCAGGAAAAAAGGGGAGAGGAATTAAGGAATGAAATTAGGAGGGAAATGGCTGAACTTAGGAAAGAAATAAAAAAATGGGAAGAAGTTAGGGGAAGCTATAAAAGAGGATGCAGTCATTGGAGCAAAAGCTAGAGAAGCAGGAGGATAATAATAAAAAGTTAGATGAGATGCAAGGTAGTTTAGAAAGATAGAAAGCTCGAACCGGGATCTTGGTGGGGGCGTGAATGGGAATAGGGAGAAGGAAAGACTGAGGAAGGGAGATATGGGGATGGAAAAAAAGGAAAAATATTAAAAGTTTACAAGAAAGATATGGAAGGTGGACATTAGGGGTAGATTGGAGGACCCCAAAGTGACGAGTGGGAAGTTGTTGTAAATGGTGCCTATAATCAATTTTTCATGAACTTAAAATGATCCCCGGAGCCGTTTTTTTATTCATGAAAAAATTAATTAAAATTGCTATGTATAATAACTTAAACGCTAAATAAGGTAGTACAACCATATTATACGAGTTTGAAAAAGTATATAAGCAAGTTAAAGTGCTTGAAAATCATTATTGAAATAGTAACATGAATGTTTCATGTGAATATATTTCATTAATTACTAAAAACTAGCCGTATTTTTTAAAATTGTAAAATAAATTGATTTGCCAATTTAAATTACAAGTTATTGCACGTAATTACAGTTTGAGTATATTTAGCAAGTATATATTAGCACGTTTTAAACTAAACAAAACTTACAATTACATAATATTGAATATATTTTAATAATATATAATGAAAATATAACATAATTCATTAAGGTAAATATTCGCGAACAGCTTTAAGTAAATTTTCTGCATACTTCCGATGTGTCCTTTTCACTTTATACTTAATCCTCATTTTTTTTAAAGTTTGCTTGAGCTGATTCCACAGCTTGCTCCGAGTAGAACCCCAACCCTTTTTTTTGTCTCACAAAAAACTTTAATATGAAAAAAAATGGCGTGAACGTTCGGAGTTACTTTTATCACGCTATAGGCGTGTTGAGAACAATTGGGGGTTGCGTTGAAAATTTTAGAGCTTGAAAAGCAAAGACAGCCAAAAAAGAAGAGTATACATTTTGTTTAAATTCTTGGATTTTACCGATAATTTCATCAGACGAAAAAAGCAAATTATTTACTTGAATGCACCCACCAAGTTACATTTGTTGATCGGAGTCGTAAACACTTTATTCAATAGTATTTTCAAAAAATTTGAACAAATTTGTGAAATATTGGCTAAAAAGGGCCTTGTCAGCCGAGAAATCTTATATGGAAGTGCAGGATTTAATGGAAATTCGTGTAAAACATTATTAAACAAAGTGGATGTTTTGCGTAAAATTTGCACAACAACCTGTAATTTTTCTTGTATGCAATTTGTTTCATTTTTTGACGCATTTAAAGGGGTTGTAGATTCTTGTTTTTCAAATGATTTAAAATCAGATTACCTTGACAAGATAGCTGTTTTTAAACAAAGTTATTTAGTTTTTTTCATATTAAAGATTTTTGTGAGACAAAAAGAAAGGGTTGGGGTTCTACTCGAAGCAAGCTGTGGAATCAGCTCATGCAAACTTTAAAAAATGTGGATGAAGTATAAAGTGAAAAAGACACATCCGAAGTATGCAGATAATTTACTGAAAGCTGTTCGCGAATATAATAGTAGACACTAGACGTGTGCATTCAGTCGGATCGAATGTGATATTTTCGATCCGATCTGCGTTCATTATCGGATCGGTTAATTCGA
>JAAAKG020133437.1:0-14166 GCA_010014905.2 Druon quercuslanigerum
TATATATATATATATATATATATATATATATATATATATATATTTATATATATATTTATATATATGCTTGTGCCAGCCCCCAAAATCTATTCTTCTTGATAGAATATTAATTGTCATGTTGTTGCAATTTTAATTTTTGTGTGGAATCTTACCTCTTTGTTTAAAATTTTAATATTTTTTTATAAAAACATGAATTTAAAAAAAAAAATTTGTATTTAAAGAATTAGTCTTCATTTTTGGTTAAAAAATGATCTTTTCTAATGCAAACTTTACGTAAATTTGGTTAAAATTGGCCTTTTTTATAGAAAATCAGACTTGTACGCTAAATTTATTGTTGTTCAACAATCATTTTTTCAAAAAAAAATTAGTCTTTCATGGTAAAAATTCATTTTTTGTAGTTTTTGGGAAATTATCTTTTTATTTCGAAATTTATTTCTTTTGATGAAAATTTCATTAATTTGTTAAAAATACGAATATTATGTTAAAAATTTATCTTTTTTTGTATAAAATGAATCTTTTTTATTGCGCATTTATACTTTTGATAGAAAATTAAACTATTTGTTTAATCAATTGTATTATTGAAAATTAATGTTTTTAATTAAAAATATAACTAAGTTTGATTTGGTTGTTTAAAGTACATCCTTATTTTGAAGGTTCAACTTTTTTTAATAATCCATTTTCTTCGATATAAAATTGATTTTTTTATTATAATTTCATAATTTTTACTGAAAATCAGTTTTTTATTAAACGCTAATTTCTTATTCGGGAATTTATCTGTTTAATTTGTTTGTTGAAAATTCCTGTATTTGGTTAACAATTCATCTTCTTTTGGAATAAAATTAGCCTCTTTCGTCAAAGAATTTTTTTTCGAAAATTCATTTCTTTTGTGGAAAATGTAAATGCTTAAAAGTACACATAATATGTTAAAAATGTATCTTTTTTGTAGTAAGTATATTTTTTTAGACATTTATTTTTTTCTTTATTATAATTCTAATTATTATAAAAATTTTACGGTGACATCTTGTTTAACGATTTTACATATTTAATAGTAGAAACTAAATTAGCAATTATATATATTAGAAGAATAAAAATAATGTAATTTATTTAAATATGATGCGGTTTGCATTAGTATAACATAATTTAACCGTTTTAAAAATATGCGAACCCCAATAAATATTTTGTAAGTTTGAATAATATTTATGGAAATATTGGAGATGCTATAGTTAATTTCGCTGCATCATGATCTTTCAAATATTATTCTTATTTTGTCGCATTCTTGGGTGACAAACTAACCCTGATTTTTTTTTTATTGTCAAAACATATTGACGAAAAAAAAATCGAAGAATCATTCACGGAAATAATAAAATTTTATTGTGCAACAAAGATATTTATTCCGGCATATTTAAATCGAACTTTTTTTATCATTTTTAAAAATCTTAGAAACATAAATTTTATTCGCATTATTAATTAAATAAATATATTCTCATGCGAAAATAATATCAAATTTGCTTAAGCTAGTATTCAAATTCCTGGACTTTAGAATCAGATTAAACTCAAATTTAAATTCGAATATTTATTAAAACTGAACAACATTTTTTAACACCCAAAAATATTGTATACTCTTTTACAATTATTAAATAAATGTTATGTTTATTTATTAAAATTCATAATAAACTGAAATACTCCTGGTATTGAGACTTGTTTGGGATTTTGAAACAATCCCGGATCCCATCTATAAATTCTGAAAAAGAATGAAAATTCTGGATTGGAGAAGGGAATATTTCAAAAGAATTATAATTCCGACTTGGAAGAGAGAATTTCTCAATTTAAATAAATTTTGATTGGAAACAGAGAATTTTTTATTTTAACAAATTATGAGTTGAAACTGAAAATTTTTAAATGTCAAATTTTCGATTGAAACATAGCCACAAAGTAAAAGATTTGTTTTTCGATAAAGGAGGGAGAAACGTTCTCGCACCTTAAATGTTAAAAAAAAACGAAAAAAATCTATTTTCCCTTATTTTTTTACAAACTTGAGATGATAGAAATATTTTACTTTTGTCCAGATACAATCAATATACAAAGCATTATTATATATGAAATTATATTATTTTTAGTATTCGATTATATATTGATGTTGTCTATTACAATAAAATTAGAGTTAATATTTTTTTGAAAATAATCGGATATATACATATAAGAATATTATATATTTTATTTAATGTCATGAATATTAAAAAATACGATTTTCTAGAGGAAATAATTTAAATTTATTTATTAAATTTACATCAATTCTGAATGTATGGAGCCAAACTATTGAATGAAACTGAAAAGGTTTAAAACATAATTGGATATAATTTTTTTTTTGCAATTTAAAATAATAATTATAAAATAAATGAACTAATCTTCACATATTTATTGTAATTCAAAGCGTTCAGAATTGAAAAATTTTATTCTGAATTCAAAAATCACAGAATTGAGTAATTTCAGATTAAAATATCAAAGAAAAACTTCTAAACGTTAAAAATAGAATATTTTCCGATTAGAATTTTCAAATATAGGTAATTCATAAATTTAAAGAAAGAAATTTAATTTAATTTAATTTAATTTAAGAAAGAATTTAATTTTGATACGTGATTCTAGAAATCTATTTTTTTTTAATCAAATTAAACTGTTTTAACGTAAAAACTGATTTTACAATTCTTTTGAAATCAAAAATAAAATTCGTCTTTATTTTAACTATTCATGTTCGAAAAATTTTTAATTCTAAACATTAAGGATTAAAATATGCTAAAAAAAATTTCAAAATTAAGAGTACAAATCCAAAGATCATCTAAAAATAAAAAAATAAACGGAAGTCGCAAAGTATTGGTATATTAAAATTTTTTGTACACAAGCCCATAAAAATGTATATTACTTTAAGAAAATTTAATCGTTTAGAAATTAACAATTTTTAAACCATCAAGTATGTTTGTTGAAATTTAACGATTTCAATTTAATAAGTCCATTTAATCTTTCATAAATCCACTACTTTTAAATTTTTAATTATATTTTTCAACATTTAATCAGTTCTATCTTAATTGCAGAAATAAAACTTATAATGGGGAAAAATTAAAAATGCATCGTTTACAAAGAAAATTGTAAAAATGCAACCATTAAAAATTAAGGAAATTATTCAATTTTTCAGTAAAAAAAAATTGTTTTGTTACATTTTATCTAAGTCTGACATGGTAAACTTTTCAAATAGAAAAACTTCAGTTTTGGAATTTACTCGGGAGGCATTTAATTTAAAAAAATTTAATTACAAATCCTTTAAACTGAGAAGTAAAATTGAAAAAATAATTTTTTTCACTGTGGAAAGAAAGGTAAATTCATTTTTTGATTTTCGAAAAAGTTGTCCAAACAATTTTTTAAGTTTAATTATAATTATTGAAATTTAATTAACATTTACATTTATATAACTTTGAAAGCTTTCACTTAATAAAAATTTGGAAAAATTATTTTAATAATCAGGTTAACTTTCTTTACGATTCCAACAATATAAAAAATCATTTTTTGAGTTAATGTAGAAAAATTTAATAATGCCGTCAAACTTGGAATCAATTTTCATCGTAGAATAATTTTACATAATATTTATTTTATTCTAGAAGATTTATTAAACTTTCTTTTCTAATTGCACTTTTAAAGAATAAGTTTAGATTTTATCTGTTTTTATAGATCATAAAATAAGAAAATTTATTGTTGGTGATTGAATAAGACCATCTTTTTAAATTTTTAATGTTAGAGATCTGGTTGAATTTTCCTAAAAAAAAATCAAATATAGAATAATTTTAGTGTAATAAGTTCTGGACTTGCTGTGTATGTTCCAATCCAAAATTCTTTTCAAAAATTTCCAGTTATTACTCAAAAATTTTTTTAATTTAAAAATTCTTCATTTCAACTTAGAATTTTATTTCAGTTTGAAAATTACCATTTCTGACTCAGAATTCGTTAACATTAAAAAACTCCCTGTTTCAACTCAGAATTTATTTAAAATAAAAAGTTCCCTGTTTCAATCCAGAATTGTAATACTTTACCAAAATTACGAGATATATTGCGAATTAAAGATAATAAATAATTATACAATTTATTTTAATATTGTAATAAGTGTACCGCATTTTTTTGAGCTTATTAAAAAAAAAAGTCAAGCTTATTAAATATTAAAATTTAAGTTTGATTTAATCTGATTCTGAAGTCCTTAAATTTAAATAATAGCTTAAGCAAATTGAATATTATTTTCGAAGATGAATATATTTAACAAATTAATATTATGAATAAAATATATTTTCTTGAGATTATTAAAAATTCTTTTTGAAAATTTCCCGTTCCTGCTCAGAATTTGTTAAAATTCCCTTTTCCAATTCAAAATCGAAATTCCTTTGAAAAAGTCCCTTTTTCAATACCGCATTTTCTTTCTTATCTAGAAAAAGATTATAATATTGATATTAATATTGTGAATGAAATATATTTTTCTGAGATTAGATACAATAATAAAAAAAAATGAATTTAAATACGCAGAAATATAAATTTTTGATGCGCAATAAAATTTTATTATTTCCATAAATGACTTGTGAATCTTTTCTTCTCGAGAACTTTCGACAATATAAGAAATTCAGGGTTATATTATCACAAAAGAATGCGCAAACATAACAATTTTATTTTAACTATGATGATACCGTAAAATTAGGCATAATTATGCATAACATATTAAATTTTTTAATAAATATTGTTTAAATTTAAAAAATAATTGCATGTCTGAATATTTTGTAAAAGATTACATTTTTGTTTTATTAATACAAAACTAAATCTATTTAAATACCTGGTATTGTTTTCACTTTTCTAACCAATGTAATTGCTAGTTTAGTTTGTCTTATTTAATATTTATAGTCGTAAAACAAGACGAAACCTTCAAATTTGTTTATTCATTGTAATAAAATTGTAGCCTATAGGCGAGTTTTAGTCAACAGTTTGTTTGAAACTTCGATTATACTGGATTATATTATATAAATTTAAAATAAAGTTTAATATTTATCAAAAAAAATACGACTTTTCAATAAATACAAATAATCACAAATACTTTTCAACCAAAAAATTGAATACTTGAATTTTTATTGGTTACAAAGTTAGTTTTAAATTAAAAAATTAACTTTAAACAAAATACATGGATTTTTATTATAGTTAAGAAGTTTCCTAACTTTCAACAAAAAAGTTTAATTTTCAAAAAAAAAATCAATTTTCAACAAAAAAATATGAAATTTTAATCAAAAAGATCACATTTTCTATCAAAGAACTTTCAAAAAAATATTTAAATGTTTATCGAAAACAAAATGTATTTTAAACAAACAAAAAATGGAATAATTAAACTTATAGTCAAAAAATTAATATTCAATAGATAAAAACGAATTTTCAACAAAATAATTGAATTTTCAATCAAATTAAGGAATTCTGAAACAAAACGATAAATGTTCAACCCATAATATTAATTTACTATAAAAAAGATCTTAATAAACGAAAAGATTAATTTTTAATAATAAAATTGAACAGTAATATCTTTACTTACAAAATTAGTTTTCCATTAAAAATAAATATTTAATAAAATAATGGTATTTTTAACAAACAAAAAAGAATAAATTTTCAACTAAAATAATTGTTGAAAAAAAGAAATATGGACTATATGCCTATGAACTGCGAAGAAACAGGCAACAAATTTGGAACTAAATGGTGAAACTTTTCAAAAAAAAAATCCGAAATTAAAAAAATGTATGAAAATACGGAATACCATGATTAAAAAATTTCTCCGCTCTCTGGAATTTTGTTTCAGGAATTTTCTATTCTGGGAAAATTTCAAATTCAGTAATATCATAAACTTTGTGGAATTTTAGTGATTTATTGAACAAAAGAAAATTTCAGTACTGTTTGGTTTAAAATAAAGTTCTTTCTTTGAAAATGCGTCTTCTTGCTTAAAATAAAACTATTTAGTTTAAAATTCATTTCTCAATTCGAAAATTCATCATTCCAGTTAAAAATTCATTAGAGACATTAAAAATTCAACTGCTCTGCTAAAAATTATTTTTTTTGTTGTTAGAACTTACACCTTTTTTATTAAAAATACAGCAGTTTTGTTATAAACTTATTTGTTTTGTAAGAAATGAAACTAAGTTGTTAAGAATTACTTTTCTTTTTTGTAATTGAGTTATTTCTTCAGAAAATCGAACCATTATACTTCTTATTGAAAAATAATCGCTTTCTATTAAAAATTTAACTTTTTTCTTAAAAAATATTCATCTTGGTTAAACATTTATTAACTTGTACATTAAAAATTCCTTCTTTCTTGACTCAAAATTCATCTTTCTTGCTAGAAATTCAACTAACATCTTAAAAATGTATCTTTTTACTTAGATATTTATAATTTTAATAGTAATTAATTTCTGTTTCTTTAAAAATCAACTATTTGTTTATAAATTAGGCTATTTTATAAAAAATTCGCTTTTTTTAAACGTTCATGATTCTAGTTAAAAATTCATCTCTTTTATAAAAAATGAAACTTTTTGGCAATTATTTATCTGTTTTGTTTAAAATTCCTATTTTTCGATGACTTTTGCTTTTTTGAATGTTCAAGAAAATCTGGTCGATTTTTTGGCAATTTTTTGGCTTTTGAAAGATTTTTAAAAAAACGTTTGAAAACCCTCCGATCATTTAAAAATATTTATATAGCAGTTTTGAGAAAAAGTCAAGAATTTTTTAAAGCTTTTTAATATTTCGAAAAGTTGAGAATAATATAGAGATTTTTTAAGACTTAGAAAAATTTAGGAGCTTTTAAGTGACGCGAAAGCGTCTCAATAGTACTGAACTTTTTTTTTAAGATTCGTACAAAAAAATGTTAATGATTTGTTGAAAAATTAATTTTATGAGAAAATTTAAAAAGAGAGACATTCTTTCGCTAAAAAAGAGATAAGAATTTTTATATTCTCATCAGAGTTTGAAAAAATTGACCGGTTAGATTGACCTCTCGTATATTTTTTTCTCCCATAAAAAAGCAGAAATTTATTAGTCAGCCGTTTTGAATAAAATTTCAGAAAGTTAGATCGTTTTAAAAATTTCTGAGACCACTTTTTTAGTATTTAAAAATTCTGCGTACAGCTCTTACTATTACGGAATAAGACTTACGATTTATGTTAATTACTTTTTTTTATAATAAAAAAATTACCAGAGTTAAAAGATTTACGAAATTTAAAAAAAAAACGAAAATGATAAGCCAGATAACGCACGATATCAAGAAAATTCACTATAAAAGGTTTCTTTCTGAAAAACCCATTAGATTACTGCAACAATGTTATTAATATCATTAAAAAATCTTTAATTTATATTTTGACAGCCTAAAAAATAATGAAAAATAAAAATTTCAATTTCGCGATCATACCATGCAAGATACGACAAATGGTGACTGGACAAAACATGTGCAACCAATAATATTTACAAATTCATTATTAATTTTTATTTTTATAGGAAGCAAAGTTATTACTTTGTTCGTAAACAAAAACAGAATTTTTGTTATCTAACTTGTATCAGTAGATAAGCTGTACGGTCTCTGAATATAATTACCTGCCAAAACAGTCATCGGTAAGTTACCGACAGTCGGTAACTTGGTCGTTAAGGAAGAACACTGCCACTAATGCCTGACTCAGCCAGCGAGGTGGTTCCCGGTGTAATCTCCCGTGTCCGCTGCCAATTTTTTTTACGTAGATGGCGCTTGTTGGCTCGGGAATTTTCCTCAGAAACACATCGTTTTCTCTTAATTTTCCTCAAATTGTACTATCTGTAATATTTATTGATGAAAAATGATCATCCGATATTTTTTTTTAATTTTATAAACAAAAAACACAAAACATTTACAACTTGAGCATTTAAAGGTCGAAAAAAATCCTCTTTTTTCATCATTTTTCTCAAATAATGTCGCCAATGATTTTTATTTGTGATATTTTGTGATTTTAAATTTTGTTATTTATTTTGTAAATAATTTTTTTTTATTACATGTAAAGCAAAAGAAAATTTCATATTTTGAACATCACACTAGCAATTCACTTATATAATTTGTTTACAAAATTAATCAAAAATATCGAATATTTACATTGTGTATTTACTCATACAATTTATTTTTAAAATTAATAAAAAATGTCGGATGATAATTTTCCATCATTAAACATGACTGGTGACAAAATTTAAGTAGAAGAAAAAGGAAAAAGGATATCTTTCTGCCTTTAAATGTACACATTAGGCATTTTTTTATATAATTTGTTCATAAAATTTTTAAAAATATCAAATCACAAATTTTTATGATAACGTATTATTTTTTAGATGAACACAAGTATTTTTAACGCAAAAATTTACTTTGCGAACGAATAATCCATAGTGTAGACTATTTGTTAAGTTAATTTATTTATAACAATTAACTTAACCATGTTATATTTTTGCTTTAACCTACCCACGTGAATAACGTGTGGCAATGTTAATAATAATAAAAATTCATGAACATAAAGAAAAAAACAAATAAAAAGGCCAAAAAAAGGACTTTTTGACACTCTTTGCATTAACATAAAAGTTTATAAAATAAAAATAAAAAATTAGGGCCCATGAGTTTCTTCAAAATTTAATGCTGAACAAAAAAAAAGCAATTGAATTCGGTTAAGAATTGCCAGCTGCAAGTCATTTTGAACCTTGTTTTTTGATTTCATCCCACTTTATGTCTGACCATACTCGGCACTGTACCACTGACACTAAGGAGCGAAAGTGATCACGTGGAGTTATAATGAGGGACACGAATTTGAACGGATTTTGAATTTTCTTCTTTAAAAATAATACGCCTCAAGTTTCTAGAAATTGAAAAAGTCTTAAACCCATTTTTTTTATTTCTTGTACAATGACCTAAAAATAAAATTATTTAAAAAAATACTTTTTCGACACACGGAAAATACAAATTTTTTATTTATTGACTGAAATAAATTTCCTGATCAAATTTTATAAGGAATAATCGACTATAGTGTCTTTTGTTGAAAACTAATTACTAAACTTAAATACTAGGTATAAGCAAGTTAACAATATGTTAACAGAGATAACGTTGTATCAACAAACCCCTCTTTTGCTGAAATGTTCTATCAAACAATGAGCATAGGATTTCAAAACGAAATTTTCAATACCAAATTGAACACGAAAAATCAAGTCTTAGCGTTTTAAATACATATTAAATGAATATTTATATATTAATATTAATTGCAAAATAAATTTATTTTTACTGATATAATTTCATAAGTATAATTGACATTTTTCAAATACAAGCTAAAATATTATAACTATATTATATTACATGTATCCTTAAAAAATTTCTGAATGTAAACAGAATTCTGACATTAAAGAATATTAAAAAAAAGTTTTCATGAAAGAATTTTGATTGTTCAAGAGCATAAAAAACCTTCATAAGATACCTCGGAAAATTTAAAAAAATTTTATTTTGAAAAATTGGTTTGAAGAGAAAATCGAGAAAGATTTCAAAAAATTTAAAATAATTTCATAAAATTTATAAAGAAAATATATAAGTTTTTTAAGAAAAATATTCTAGATTTTCAAAAATACAAAATTATATACTATATATTCTTGTAAAAAAATTGAAGGAATTAAAAAAAATTTTTAATGTTAGTAATTTAAGGAAAAATTTTCAAGAGCACAATTAATATTTTAAACAAACTAATATAATATAGAAGTCTTTTAAGCGTTTTTAAATATTAAAGGAATTAATAAATTTTATTAAGATTTTTAGGAAAATGTGTAATGTTTAAAGATTTTTTCTAAATTTACAAAACACACTTCATTTTTGTAAAAAGATTTTTAAAGATTAGGACAAATAAATTTAGAAGCATGTTGAGAATTTTTGAAGGTTTCGAACGAATAAACCAATTTTAATGAAATTTCTAATAAAATTTATAATTATTTTTAACCTTAAAAAATTAATTTTTTAAGAATTTTGAAATTTTTTTAAACCCGTCAACAGATTTCCCAAATTTTTACAATTTTGCTGGATTTTAAAAATTTTACAAAAATTCGAGTAAGTTCAGAAAATATTATTAGGAAGGTTTGAAAAATTTGTAACCTAATTTGTAATTTGAAAATAGATCACTTATTATGTAAACCAAATCTAGATTTTAGAAGGTTTTCAGATAAAATTTTTAAACTTCCTGGGAAACCTTAAAATGATATTTAATACAAAAAAATATTTTTATAATTCGAACCAAAATTTTAAAGCTTTTAATTAAGCTTTAATTTTTCAAATAATATCTTAAAATTTCCAAAAAATCTGAAATATTTTAAGGCCATTTTGTTAAAAGTTTTCCAATTATTTAGGTTTTGGATTCATGAATTAATAGTAGTAATTAACAATAAATACTTTTTTAATCATTGAAAGACTTTTACAATTTACACTTCAGTTTTTCTTAAAAAATGTTTTTAAACAAATTTTTTAACCTGAAATTTTTTATACAAAAATTATCTACATGTAAAATTTTGTATCAAATCAAAATCGAAAAAATCTCTAAAGAATGCATGAATCATTATTTAACTACAAATGTTCTAAATTTATCTGAAACTAAAGCCAAAAACGAACCTCAAAATTCCCAAAAAAATTAAAAAATAATATATAATATTTTGATACAATAAGTGACAATCAGATCGTTAAATTTTAGTTTCAAAAATGTTCATTTCCGACGAAAAACACTATAATCCCAGCAAACACGTTATGTAACTGTTCCGTAATAAAGGGGTAACATTGTTATATCTGGTGATATATCAAATGTTACTGTTCAGTGACGAACTTGTTCCATAACTGCTAGATAACAATTTTGAGTAACACTGTTACCGAATGAAGATGTAACAGTTCTATAAAAAAAATTATGTAACAATTATGTAGCAGTGTGATGTGAATGTTATAGAAACAGAATGTAACATTTGTTCTGATGTGGTTCTTTAAGTTGTATATATTAAATTATGCATCAAATATTCGAAAATAAACAAAAAAAACTAAACTTTAAACGTTACAATTTTACTTGTTCTATTTAAAAAAATTCATTTGTAAGTCAAATTATTGAATATTTATTTATAAATACCAAGTGAACACCTATTATTTTTAGAGAAAATTCGGGTAAGTTGAAAAAATATTGAAAATTTTTTATACAAATTTAAAGTTAATTTAAAATTTGAAATGATTTGAAATAATTTGAACTTTCCGAAATTTCGATGCAAATAGCCCACGAATTCATTAAAAAAAACAGATTTATTAGATTTGGAACAAAAAGTTTAAAAGCTTTTTAAGCATTATAAATGGCTTCAAAAGAATGAAAGAGATTGCTTTAAGATTCCTAGGAAAATTGCAAATGATTTTGTATTTTGAAAAATTAATTTTGAACGAATATTTAAGAATATAAAGAAGGATTCACAATATCGTTAAAAATGAATATGGAATATTTTAAGGAAATTTATTCAATTTGGTAAGATTTCAAAAAGATTTTATGAAAAATATAATGAAAAATTCTAATTATTTTACAAAATATTTAGAAGTTCTGAAAAATTTTTTAAAATAATTTACAAATTTAAAATAATGTAAAACATGAAGATTTTTAGAGATGTTTTAATTAAATTTTAAAGCATTTTGAGGATTTTTAAACTATTTTAAATCATATAATTTTGAAAAATTTTAAACTCATTGATTCTTTAATTCAAATCATTGAAAATAATAACGTTAATATTACCTGAAACTGTTCTGAAATGGCTAATCGTATTTGAACTACATAGAATCAATTTTGTTTCAAAATACCAGTTTTGGCGTTAAAAAATAAACTTACCTAAAATTGTTGAAAATTAGAAATCTTGATTAATTAATTTAAAAGTGCTCATGTACAATAAAAAAACTAAATCGATCTAAAATTTTAAATAAATAATGTTAAGTCTTCTTCGAAACTTTCTTATTTTATTACAGTTTTTAAGATACTAAAAAGGACTACAAAAAATTGTAATATTTACAATGATTCAATAAACAATTCAAAAGCTTTAATTTAGCCGCTCAAGAGAAATGGATATTTAAAAAGCACAATCTGCCTTAGCCAGAATTTGTATAATTTTCATTCAACTCAAATTTTCAAAAACTGTTTCTACTCCCTATTTTAACTCAAAACCCCATCAGTTTAACAGATTTTTTTTCTGCTTGTATGAAAATATAAAAAAAAGACTATGAATAAATTTGTAATAGATATAATTTTTTCAGATCCTTTCTCGAAATTGTTTTAAATCTGTTAAAATGTTTGGAATTATTATCAAATAATCTGTTAAAATTAATTTTTCTGCATAAAAAATTATGCAGATTGATTTATAAACTAGCTAAATGATTTCTACTCTTATGTAATATGGAAAAATTTAAATATAGTGCTTTAATGTGTCACACTCTTTTCAAAAATTGTAGAAAATATTTTAAATAATTTTTTTCCAATTTTCTCTTAACGGTCATTACCAAAGAAGCATTTTATATTTTTCCGTAAATCTTAAAAACATTTTTTTCACTCTCTTGACAACCTGTATCAAAAATAATTTGAGTTTTTTTTAAACACTAAGAAAAATCATAATGAGCACAAAAAAAAAAATATTTCACTCATATCCTGTAGCTAATTGGGAACAGAAAAATTGAGTTTAAATTCGAATTAACAAAAATTAGTGATTCTGAATAAAATTTAGAAAAACTTTTTTTTGTCGTGGGTAATACGTTGTCGATTCAAACAGATTTCCAGCTTCTGTGAAATATTTCGATTTTCAATAAAAATCTGTTTAATTAAATCAGAATATACAAATTTTCAAGAAAGAAAGAAAGCTGCATTTACAACTAAAAATATGCATTTTTTGCTAAAACATTTGAATGCACTTTCAAATAAAAAATTATGTTTTTCAACAATGAATTTGAGAAATTTTTAATGAAACGAATTTACTTTTAACTAAAATTATCCATCTTCAAAAAAGAAAATAAATTTGTAACCAAATAATTAAATTTTCAATCTAAAAGATAATTTTTCTACAAAAAAGCCAAATTTTAACAAAATAAATGAGATTAAAAAGAACTTCAATTTTCAAAAAAATGTCGACAAATAATGTTGTTAAATTTATCATTTAAAAATCCATTTTCAGTGACAACAATAATTTTCAACCAAGAAGATTATTTTCTAAAAAAATATTTTTATCAAAATACATGAATTTTTAACAAAATATTTTAATTTTTCTGGAATTTTCAATCTAATATTGGCTCTTTCACCAAAAAGTTGAGTTTGTCATGAAAATGATTTATATTGTACCGCAAAATGCAATTTTTCAACATAATAGAACATTTTTTAATAAAACATAATTTAGTTAAATTTTCTTCGAATAAAAATTTAATTTTCAAATATAAAAATTAATTAATTTTTAAGTTAAAGAAATTAATTTTAAACCAAAAAAATTCATTTTCTACCAAAAAAGATTAATTTTAATCAAAATATATAAATTTTCAACCAAAAAGGTGAAATGTAAAGTGAAAGTCAATATTGTAATGGAAATAGCAAAAATAAACCGTTTGCTTTAAATTTTGTTATGAACATAAGTATTTCAAATGTTATATAAATATTAAAAATATGGTGTCAGAATATGACACATGCGGAGAGTTATATTTTCCCAATGAAAAAATTGTCCACAAATTTTAAAGAATTGTCAGTGAGTGGAAAAAATGGTGTCATTGATATTGAATTTACTGCAATTTTCTCGCTATAATGAGGAAACTTATGTGAATCACACGCAATGTATTGTTTTCTGAAAATCATAGGAAGTTTAAATAAATAATTTACAACTCCGGCCGAATTAAGCTTATTTTTAAAAATAGGTAAAATTGTCTGTTCAAAATAACACTTCTTCTGTTGCTTTAAATATATTTGTATTATTTTTAGAAAAATAGAAAGAGTTTAAAGAGGGAGGGTCGGTAAGGCCGGTTTTTGGTCTAATTTATTTTTGGACCAAAAAATCTGAAAAAATCATGGTAGTATCTTATAAGTATCCCGAGTCGATTGCACGCTA
>JAAAKG020133438.1:0-14165 GCA_010014905.2 Druon quercuslanigerum
TTTCATGACGTCACAGAGCTCTTAGTTCACGGGGATCAACTGAAGATGGCTCTGTTGGCGCAGCAAATATCTGGTCAAAAAAATACATGGAAGTCGTACTACCGTGCAGTATATATTTTTCTGCTGCAATTGTGCAATTTGAAAAAAAAGAGAACAATG
The DNA here is from genome assembly GCA_010014905.2 of Druon quercuslanigerum. Classification (NCBI taxonomy): domain Eukaryota; kingdom Metazoa; phylum Arthropoda; class Insecta; order Hymenoptera; family Cynipidae; genus Druon; species Druon quercuslanigerum. Next base: position 160 of record JAAAKG020133438.1, read on the forward strand.
AGTGATTATACAAAAAACGTCCTGAAAAATCAAAAATAAAGTACATGGCAACATATAACCGATTCATGGAATGGAGAACACAAAATAATGTTAAATCCTTTCCCGAAAACGTTTTGCTCGCATATTTTAAGTTATTATCAGAAACCTTGGAACCACCAACTTTTGTGGGCTACGTACTCAATGTTGAGGAGCACAATCAGTATCAACAATAATATTAATATATATAATTATGACAAACTGATTGCATTTTTGAAACGCCAATCAGTAGGATTCCAGAGCAAAAAATCTCACGTTCTAACGGGTGAACAAATCCACCAGTTTTTGAATGAAGCTCCGGACAATAAATTTCTAGCTATAAAGGTAAATATTAAAAATTCGTCTTTCTGACTCATTTTAAATGTTTTTGATTTAACATTAAAATCTGTTTTGGCAGAAATATCAACTTTTATATTTTTTATTGAGAATTCATATTTTTTGGTTGAAAGTTGAACTATTTGATAAAAATTACTTTTTTTTGGTTAAGATTCTTCATTTGAGTTGAAAATTTATCTCTTTATTTAAATATTTGACTATTTTCGGAAAAATATGTTTTCGTTTAGTTAATAATTAATTTTTTTTAATTACAAAATTTAAAAAAAAATGTTACTATTTCATTTTTTTACAAACTTGTCTTTCTCAGTTTTAGATGTGCAATTAAAAAAATATATATATTTACAAAATTTCACATATTAACATATGCCTTGAATTGTTTTCAGGTCACCTTGATTTTTGGTGTTCAGGGTTCATATAGCAGGGAAGAATTATGTAACCTTACAATTAACAATGTCGAGGACAAAGGTCAGGTGCTTTTGGTTAAAATTCTTAACACCAAAAATAATAAGCCTAGATCATTCATGGTCGTCGATGATTTTTACGGTATCTGCAAAAAATACATCGATATGCGACCAACTACAGCCACAACCTCCAGATTTTTCGTAACCTTTCGAGACGGGAAATGTTTAAATCAAGTAATCGGAATTAATACATTTGGAAATATGCCAAAAACGATTGCTTCCTTTCTATAACTACCAAATCTAGAGATTTATACTGGACACACTTTCCGACGCAGTTCGATGACACTGCTGGCAGACTCTGGAGGGGATATCACCACATTGAAAGGACATGAAGGATGGAAGTCGACCACTGTGGCTGAAAGCTACATTGAGGATTCCTTCATGAACAAAAAAAATCGCTCAAAAAATTGGCAATTCGATCATTAACACGCCCACCACATCCACTTGCCAAGGACCAAGGTCGTATTCAAAAATAATCGAGAAACCGCCACCGGGAGACGTTAAAATAAAGCAAAAGGAAAATTTAGAAATTAATAACATCATGTCTAGCACTTTTCCAAAAAATATCACTTTTAATTTTAACAATTGCCCAAACCTCTCAATAGTTTTTTGGGAAAGAAGAAAAAGATGAGTCACTTTTTATGATTTGAGAACTTTAAAAAAGAACGAAATAAAATCTTACTCAATAAAATAAATCTTTATATAATGTTTTTATTATAAAATGTATGTGTTTCTTGACTTAAGATGTGTTCAAAATAGAACGAATTAAAATCTTCTAAATACAAAAATATTTATATAATTTTTCTGTTATTGATTGAATTACTTTCTATTTACTCTTTGTAGATCATTCCCTCAGATCCCCGTTCCCCGCTCCCACCACCCCCCTATTACGCACTCATAACAAAAATAGTATGAGTAACTCGGGCGGGGCCACCAATTGCCCATTCGTGCGGGTGTGCGCCCAACCCCGCGCTCGTGGGCAATCGGCGACTTCCCGCTCTCGTTGCTCAGTATACTATTCCTGTACATGTTTTCCTTACTTTACCTGTCTAAAGTTTTGTACGACTTTGAACAAATGTATGACCACATTTACAGTTGCGCAGAAAGTTATATCTTTAAATTAATAATTATTTATTACATGGCCCAATAATTTTATAAATAATATTTGATACTTATTGATTTGAGGTTATATTATTGTATTGTCACGTGGGCGGCTATATTTGTACCACGTGATTTGTACAAATTTTATACTAGCGCCACGAACATCATGAAGCAATGGGTAGTGTATATCGCACTGTTCTCTGCTCTATTTATATTGGTGTAACATAAACGACTGGTTACTCACGGTAAACGACTGGCTCGTGTCTATATACTAATCAGAAGTGTATGAAAAAAAATTCTATAAATGAATCAGCCGCTTATAGAGTGCTCCTCTGAAAAAGCTGATACGTATTTCGGACAAAATTTGTTTATTTGCATTTCAAGTGCAAACATTAGATTCTGCATTATTTGTGTATAATGTTCGTGAGCGATTTTTGTTGCTTTGTCCCAATTTAATCAATATAAACCTCATAACTAGCCCTTTTGTCAAAATTGAAAATTGCTTGCAGGGTTTACAGCACAGTCGGTATGACTCCAAATTAGTAAATAAAAATAAACTGTTTTCACAATTCTAATTATTTAGGACTAGAGACAACTTACTGCGTGTCCTCTATGTCATAACTGTAAATAACTGTAAATTGATCCGTGACTTAACAGCTGCTGCGTTCGCAGTGGTAGAACCACGCAATCACGGTTTAAAAGCGACAGCAACGCCAACTTTCGGAACGTATTGGCCCCACAAAGTTAGTACAACGTTGCTCTCTTCTATCAGGGAAAACTGCTGCCCCTGAGTAGAGAATGCAGTCGACCAATGTTACTAAAGTAGCCGATCGGTGCCAATCTCAATTTTTCATCGCAATAAAACATATGAAAGACGCGCGAAACCATCTTTCTCTTCGAACCGAACGATGCGAAAGCACGACTACTGTACCACGTTTGAGGTCTGTTGCTGTGCTTAGAGAGCTTAGAGAGCAGTCGTCATAAACAGAGGACGTATTGTAGCCCTGCAGTTTAACGCAGTATTGGTACGTGTGAGTACCGCTGTTGTACAAAATTTCTTTCAGTATGGCTGGAAAAGTGGACAAAATTTATGAAATGAGCAATCCGACGTTGACCCGAAATATTGCTTGATAAAAACTAAATATATTCATAATTTAAATATATTACCACGGTAAGGATTCAGAAGGTACACTTTCTCACGTGAAATGCATGAAGGCTCGGAGGCCTGATTTGAATTTCCCCAAAAAAGCACAAACACAGATCTTTTACAAATATTTTAAACAGTTATATTTACAATGTGAATTTATCTCTTAAACAATTGTTTACAAATATCTAAAATATATTACATTTTAAAAAGGCGTAAAAAGGATCACTTAATTAAGTGAAGCCTGCTTGTCTTTCATTGATAGTAATACAAATCAGCGATTTAGTGACTGAACGTTAAAGAGCAGGCTTTAAAGTAACAAAAACGGCCGGTTTTTAGATATCCATCAAAAATCTCAGTTGAATGTTTGTATATGTGCCTTTTCACTACAGAAATTTAGATGCCAATTTTTCGTTATATATTCACTAAATACAACATTGCAATACTTATATATATTTTTTATAAATGTATAAATTGAGATTGTTTCCATATTTTATCTCAATAATTAATTTTCGTAAGTATTGAGTGTTTAGGAAATCTTTTTATACTTTTTTACATTTCGTATTTGCCACATAATTTCAAGGTGACACTTCTTTATTCAAAAGGGTGTGAATTGTCGAATAAACTTTACACTAAACTGAGATAATTTCAGGTTTGTAACCTATCTCGGAATAAATAGAAAATTATGAATCAAATCGGTCTGGAAGTCAGAACACGAGATTTTTAAAAACATTGCACTTATTACACTTTTATTTTAAAAACATTTGCACTTTGCGCAAACGAATGGATATATATTTTTTCATGACTGACACTAAAGCATTCGAGAACATTCGAAAAAATCGCCATATTCACTATGATCGTAACCGCATTCACAAGTTATCAGATAGGAATTTCAGCCCGTCTGTAGAGAAAAATGTCTGATGAGAGTTGACCGCAGGCCACCAGTCGTCATTACGGCGCTGTGTCCCTACAGGGTATAGAGAGGGTCCAAGGACATTGTGGCAAATCAGTGTAACGGTTGTTGATTGGCTCCGCCATTTTGGGTTAAATCGAATACGACATTGAACAGAAAGGTATGTACATATTACTTTAAAATATTACTGAAATGGGAAACAATAATCTGAAAAATATTTCTGTTTTTAGACGTGTTTAAAGGTAAAGGGGCCTATAATGACAAACATGTCCCAATTATTAAACAGTTTGACAATAATTAGATTTATAAATAATTTGAAAGTTTATTTTTGAGTACAAATTATTATATTAATAATTATGAAAGTTAGACTGTTCATCTATGTAACAATCAAGTATGTTTCTAAATTTTTAAACACAAAAAAATAATTTAAATTGTCGAACTTCCAAACTGGGGAAAATTGACTCCCGAAAAGTTGAATTTTCAACTAAAATGATGAATCTTCAACTGGAATGCTGGAATTTTCAACCAAAGAGATAAATATTCGACCATGAAGAATAATTTTTTACAAAAAAATGCGAATTTTCAACACAATATGTGATTTTGTAACCAAGTTGTTGAATTTTCAACTGAAAATGATACATTTTTGACCAGCCGTTGAATTTAGAAAAAAATAGATAAATTTTCAAAAGAAAATGGAACAGTTTTTCATCTTTTTCATGCGCCAAAATAAAAATTCGTTTCCTATCACAAACATTTTTGATCAAAAATAAAATTTAATCCACTTCGTTCACGAAATGTACCCATTACAGGTTATGTTTGTGAATTTTAACGAAAACTTTTATTTAATTCATTTGTTTCTATGAACGATTGAAGTAAAAGTTCATTGTACTATTTAGTTCGATACAATATAGAAAAGAATATAAAATAAGCTATATTAATATAAAAAACCATTTCTTTGCTGTTCCATAATAAGGACATGCATTATGGAACGCCGGGACAAGAGTCCAAACGTTGCTTGATAATAGGTACATATAGGTCGTTCCGCTTTTTCATAAATATAGTAACTTTGCTCAGACTAAAATCGTTTCGTATTCAGACAAGATCAGCCCATTCATTGATATAAACATTGTGGAAATATATTCTACTAACGTTCCCAAATTAATGAAAAACTCAAAAACCCCTCGCATCAATTTGTCACATGATAGGTACCTTTACCATGACGTTGTTTTATTTTGGAAATAATGCGATTTCACCCATGTGTCAATTGCTTATGGCTTTACGATTCTATGCAACTTGAGACCTGTTAATATCAATGGGTGATTTGGGAGGCATACACAGAAGCACTGTATCAAAAATGATTTGGAATGTAACATATGCAATAGCACGCCTTCGTCCAGCATGGATAAACGTTCATACTACTGAAGAAGGCATGCCAGAAATAAAGGAAGAGTTCTACAGGATGGCAAAATTTCCACGTGTTCTTGGATGTGTGGATTGTACCCACGTGCAAATACAACCTCCTGGTGTTTTCATTGTTCAATGTAATTGAATGGTGTAATTGCTAACAAACATGTTCGAATCGCACAAAATATATTTTTTGTTACAGATGGCCCAGAAGCTGAAATGTTTTGGAATCGGAAACATTACTTTAACCTTAACGTTTAAGCGATTGCAGGACCTAAGTTACAGGTGCAAAACTTTGTTGCTCAGTGGCCTGGATCTACTCACGATAGCAATATTTTTTCGCACTCCACAATCAATGCTCGTTTTGAGGCTGGTGAATTTGGAGTTTCTTTACTCTTTGGAGATTCTGAATATGGTGTCTCGAAATTCATGATGACTCCACTCCCTGGAACGCACAATCTAGCGGAAGAGTTATACAACGAATCCAAAATCAGAACAAGAAACAGTGTTGAGCGGTTCTTTGGAGTCATAAAAAAGCGATTTCCTGTATTATCCATTGGAATGTGATTAGCTATCCCAAAAGTGCGAAATGTTATTGTGGCATCATGTGTTCTGCACAATATTTCAATCCACTATGAAGAGGACGATCCTCCTATAGGTCCTGCTGTCAGGATGCCAAACTTGAAGCAGCCTGAAGTTGCTGATGAGCCTTTCAGAATGGAAGATGCTCGGCAGCAGTTGATTAAAAATTATTTCGTTCCGTATGTACAAATATGTTATCTCCCACCTGTATCGGTAATGTTGTTGTACGCATAGTAATTGAATTCTTTTCAGACAGGCTAGAGGAGGAGTCGGGAGATAGAATCGAACTATTCTACTCTGATATCAGTGTGACCGCAAAACATGCAAATTCTTTTAAAAACTACAAATTCAACTACAACATTTTAATGGCCAAATATTTACAAACGCGGAAAATCTCGGTAAGAAGAGAAAAATACAGAAAAATGAAGTTTTTCAGGTTTTTAACGCAAAAGGGATTGTGAAATATTTGTATTGTGTTTGTAAGAAATACGAATAAATGATAAACAATTAGGAAATAAAAGATTTTTATTGAAATTACATTTGTATTGCAATTCCCCTTGAAATCTCCAACATTGAAGGCTTGAAAGAAATGCTGAAGAATATAGATAACTGCAAAGAAATACACATTTCACAGTCTAATATAATACACATGAGAAAAGTATAACATACTATATATCGAAAGTCCTATCAAGACTTAATATCTTCAAGTAGGAACAAATTACTGACTATATAGAATCTAAAATACTCTCAAGTTGCGTCTTTGTGGTTTCCGACCGCATATTTTGGGTTACTTATATGAACTTACATCTAAAATTACTAATTGCAGGTAGTATTTCAAAAAAGAACACATTACAGGCACTCTAGCCATACGCAAATAGTAGGTAACTGCTAGTTAAATATTTCTACTGATGAGCAATTCCATGTCAAGTCATCTGAAGAATTTTGGCGAATAAACTATTAAAATTAAAGAAAAAAGTGGATTTCTTTCAGACATTCAGTTTGAAAATTTGTTTTTAAAAAATTGAAGGAGTTAACAGTTTTCTTCAGAAAACGTTTCTTCAAAACTGCGTCTTATTACGAATATTAAACTAAAATACGCCCTAATAGCAATAAAATCACAAAGGTTATGAAAGTTGAAAAAAATGACTAAAATTTTCAATGTTGAATATCTCATAAAAATTACTAATAATAGCTGAAATTCTTTAGACCATATAACATGAAATTGCTCTAATACTTCTGTAACTTTAAAGCGTAGTACTATTCAAAATCCTTCAACATATGCATAAAAACTATCGAGAAAAATTTGAAAGTTTTAAAATCCTAAATACTAATAAAATTGTAGTAAAGAAACACAAATTACAAAACATAACTCATCCCTAAACAGACTATACAGTCTCAACAGACGAATATATTCTTCTTATAATCAAGCTAATCAAATTTGGCATAAGTATTTTCCTGGCATCAGGTAAGGCACGTACATTCTTCTTTCCATTACTCTTCCTGAGCATGCACTGGAAATAGATAAGGTTTATCATCACTATTTAATCCTTTATTATTAGTATACAATAATGAGTGAAATACTTACAGTTATCTATAACAGCTCCTTTATTTTATTTCATTTTTAACTCCATTTTGAGATTCTTCAACTCTAATTTCTTTGCTTATAATTCAGTATTCTTAATTTGTAATTCCACTTCTAAAATACGTTTATTATTGCTCTCCTGTTCCTGTTTACATTTCATCTCTTGCTGGACCAAGAGCAGCTGGTAGTCTAACAATGTTATCTTTTTTTCAGCCACAGTTCTCATACTCTCTGGCTACAAGTTATGCCTACCAGTCTTATTATTATTGTTATTTTGCGACATACGTAGCAAGGGATTTCTTGGCTTTCGGAAATCCTTTGCTTTATGATTAGCCCAATGTGTGCTTTTCTCAGAAGGAGAGTTCGTTTTTATGAAACTTTCAACTTCGTATTCGACTTCCTTCAATTTCTTCGCACTTGTCAGCAAACTTCTTGAACAGTGCGGATCATTCCTATCAGTCGAACTTCGTTTATTTGATATTTTTTTGGGAATGAATTTCTCTGCCGGAAAGTTTTGTAATGTTTTTTTTGTATCCCTGCTGCATTATGCTCATTTTCCGTAACGGTTTCTAGTGTCATCTGCGGTGTCACTATATCTTTATATTCCAGTAAATATTCGAGTGGAAACACCACTTTCTCATTATCTGATTTTTCTCTCAGGTTTTCTTCATCCTCGATATCTTGGGATGCTTAAACTGTAAATTTTCTTTCAATTATTGCACAAAAGCTGATAAAATTCTAAGCCTAATGGACATAAATTGAAGGCAATAACTTCAAATTTCAATGTTCCCGAAAATACCAAAAAGTCCGAAAATAATTTTTTGTAAATGTTTTCAATTTTCTCGAATAACAATCACGATACAAGGAAAATACATATGTTTGAATACCAATGCATATTACGTATTGTAATAATATAAATTCACTGAAATGATATATTTTTCAGGATAGCTGATGAGAACATTTAACACAAAATAAGAAACAAATATTAAAGTGATCTTGATAAATAAAATTTGTAAATGCCTTTCTTTTACTGGCAGGAACTTTTCAGAAATATTGAAAAGAATACAAAATGTGGGGTTTTACAGAAAATATTCTTTTTCATGCTTTCGAAATTGGAAGAAAAACATAAAAAAAGATTTTCTGGAAATCCCCGCCTTCTTTATTCTTTCCATTATTTGTAAAAAAGTTCCTGCTCACAGGAGAAAGACATATAATAATAACGTATAAGATATAATTTTTTCAATGTTCTTGTGAGTTATGGAAAACCATCTCCTGGCCACAAATGTTAATTAGCTCGCATAAAGCTCAAAATCTATCTTCTTTATGAAAGTACACATTTAAAAAAATGGACCAAAAATATAAGTAGGGGTTCGACGAAAAAATCTTCCTTCATTATTTTCACAAAGACTCCTGACACTTTGTTCATTTTGAAACATTTAAATATTTTTTGGTGAATTACACATAAAGACAATGAACAATGAATTTTTTAAGTAAAGTACAAAAATGAAATACGCATAACTTCGTAGAAATTACTTTTTTGATAATCCGAAAAATACGTGTCGGCTCATTTTTCCTACAGAACAACATATTTCGTCCCGGAAAAGTTCTGCAACTTCAAGTGTGGAACCTGTTTGTGATTTTAAATGGATTCGGCCTTCACTTATAGGCAGTGGATATCACACGTTTAAGAATATTTTTCTACACAATTCATGGTTATAATTCCTTTGAAAATTAAGAGCAATAGCAGTGCATTTTTTTCATTTTGCGCTTTTTTATTTCACTGCAAGAATAATACAAATATAACCGTAAGAAACAGTCATGAGTTTTAAACGATAGGTTATATTTATATTCGTCTACAGTGAAATAAAAAACTCAAATTTTGAAATAAATTGTCGTTTACTAAAAAAATGTATACTAACCGTAAATAATAACTGTTGTTTCATAGTCGTCAAATTTCAGATATTTGTTAGGAAGTTACAGAATTATTGCGAAAACTTGTATATAACCTATAAATCGAACCTCATTTAACTTTTCCTTACAATCTTGCATTTTGCATTTTTTTTCGTCACACGTATGGAATTGCTGAAAAATTCACCTACCTTTATCGTTTCTTCACAGAAAAACCAAATAGTACACTTCTATTAATAATATCACAACGGCTACAGAATGTTATATAATGGCAACGCTACATTGGTCTTTAATGACTCCATTTCTGTGGAGCGTCAATGTTACAGAAGTGCCAGTGACTTTAAAACGCGAAAAGTACTAGTATTCCCTATATCTCCCTATATAACTGAAAGATAACTATCCAACACATGAAATACAGTGGATCAACCCGAAACCATTATCTGTCAGATAAACCGTCCGATAAATTTATTCTGCTGCATAACTATCTGACACTTTATATGGAGGTGGATCACCCGGCCATTAGGAAATGTGGGGTTTTACAGAAAATATTTTTTTCATGCTTTCGAAATTGGAAGAAAAACATAAAAAAAGATTTTCTGGAAACCCCCGCCTTCTTTATTCTTTCCATTATTTGTGAAAAAGTTCTTGCTCACAGGAGAGACATATAATAATAACGTATAAGATATAATTTTTTCAATGTTCTTATAAGTTATGGAAAACCATCTCCTGGCCACTTAGACCACTTAGATCCGGCCCATAGTAGCAGAGGGGCGTAATGTGCAGTATCCATACGTAATGTAAACAGGGTGCAGTATGCATCAGGATTGTTTTTTAAAGAATTTTGTGCAATTAGGATAAGCAGAATCACCAGGTAAATAGTTATTGATAATGTTTTATTATTAAATATAGAAGTAGTTGAAGAAAATGTTCTTCAACTCGGTGTGCGAGTTCTCAAAAATGAGTCTAACCTCAAAACACACTGTATGTAAGAAAATTATTTAAAATCAAAATTTCCAAATAGATATCTAAATTTCGTACGAGGCCTCGCGAATTTTATTTATTTCATAAAATGAAAAATGATGTGGACTTGTATTTTTGTTTTTTCATTTTCAAATGTATTTAAATAAAGTAAAGAATCCCTGGGTATGTGGGTTCATTATTTTAATTATCTAATTTGTTAAAAAAAAGAAAAAATCCCCCAGGCATGTGGGTTGAGGTTATTATTTTATTTATTAATTGAAACAAATCAGCTTTCCCCGGGTGTGTGGGCTAATAGATTCTGGTTTTATTTATTTCAATACGCACATGGCTGAAGGTATTTTACTTTATTTAAATAAATTTGAAAATAAAAAAAACACATCATTTTTTATTTTATGATATAAATAAAATTCACGACGTCTCGTACGAAGATAAGTTATCTATTTGGAAATTTTGAACTTCAAGAATGTTTTCTCCAACTACTTGTAAATTTAACAACATCAGAATTATTAATAAAGATTCTCCTTATACTAATTGCATAAAATTCTTTAAAACACAATCCTGATGCATACTGCACACTGTTTACATCGCGTATGTATGCTGCACATTACGCTTCTCCGTTACTAAGCTGCACCAACTTTGGCTACACAGTATATCTATATACGCGGCGGAAGTGTTGTATAAATGGCGCAGCTAATCAGCGAGCGGTACATTGTTTTACTACACGGTCCTTGGACCCTTTGTAAAAGTTTGGACTTGCTAAAAAATGTATTGTGAAAATCAGAAAAGTGATATTTTTCGGTAGTTTTACTTTGCTTTGCTTGGTTTGTTTAGCCGGAAGAATAAAGTTAAAAAGTTTTAACATCGAATGAGGAAAAATGAATGACAAAATTATGTACAAATTTGAAAATAAATAGGATTAGAGAAATTTGAAATGGCGGAAAATTAAAAAAAATTAAATAAAATAAGTTGTAAATATTTAAATATTGCAATTGTTATTTATTGTGCTAGTGTTATAAACATTATTGATTATTTTTAAAAAATTTAACGTTTGAGCCGAAGGAGAGGACTTGGTAAAACAGCATCCGAATATAAAACAACTTTACTGCCGTGGTGCATACGATACTTTATCTGAAATAGGCTGAATAAGTAACTAAATACGCGCATTCACTTTTCTTTTCACTTAGATAAAGTATTGTTTTGTTGAAAGCAAACAAGAACGTTTAAATATTATAGCGAAACGAATAACATCAACAATATTTACAGTTTTATAATTTTGTGAAAATGTCCGCCCTTTTATATTTCTTCAATTGCATATATTTTTCAACCTTTACACTATTTCATCATTTGATTCTTTCTTATTAGATGCTAAACCTATTTATCTTCATTCTTCTAGGTAAAAGATAATTTCTCCAAAACTACAACTTCGGTTGAAGAAGAAATTGAAATAGAAAATCTTAATTATTTACTCTAGATAACATTTTATAGTTAGATAATTGATGCTTATTTAACTATTCTATTTATGTTCACAAATTTAAATATTTACATAATTTTTCATCCGAAAATTTGGAGATCCAATTACAATAATTAGTAAAGATTTTGAGTTTGAGTGAAAGGTCTATTAATATTTTGATAATATTTTATGATTTTCTTGTTACTTTCTATTACTGTAGCCGGCACTTTTAGTTTATAACATTCATATATTATACTATATTGCACGAAGGACAAATTTGATTGAATAAATATTTTTGTTGTAATATTTTAAACAAGTGCCAGAAGTAGTTTTTGATAAGAATAAACAATGGTTCAGCTTTTTTCTTTCGGAGCAATGCATTTACTGGCTGTACCTCGAGCGTCGCGGTTCGAGCATCTCATGAATTGCAAAAACCATGGCGAAATATTAAAAGATGGTGACGATGGTTGCTTGTGTCAAGTTATTTATTTACATTCACGAAAAATACATTTTGATTCATCCACGGTACGTCAAATAATTTTTAAACGAACAATTAGGTAAGCATGTACTCTTTAACAGGCGAAAATTTTACATGAAACATAATTTAACTTAATTTTTTTTAAAACAATATTGACAATTACAGAACTTCTACGTTGAAAATTACAACATTACTGACATCGACGAAAAAATAAGGAGTTCAATCTTCGAGCATGCTATTTGACAAGCGTAAACGTAAGTGTTAGGGATGTCAGTGCTGTAAGTATGAACATTTACCGGCCTGCAACCGCCGGTCAAATATTAGGGCCTTGTAAATTTTGGGATACGTCACTACTAAGTGGCGCAGTAAGGATTTGTTTATGCGATCTTCCTTATCCAAAGTTGAGACACGGTCCTTCCCGATCCGACGAGTCCTACTGTAATCACTTATGAATGCGTAAGCGTGACATACGCACGCTAAAGTGCAAGTGAGATAGCTTTTGAAAATATTTAAAGTATGTTTATCAGATTACGCGAGTTTGTTTTATTTTGCATCCGACGAAAGTTCTTCGAGCTGTGAATTAATATGAGCGTGTAGAAGGTACGTATAAAATATTATTAATATTTCTACCATAGTTAAGCGATTGACTAGTTACATAAGATTGTGGTAATCAACGAGGTGCTTTATGAATGTGGTCAGAATTTAATAAAATTGTATGAAAGTGGTAAGCATGGAATTTAATAAAATTGTATCTGGACATGAAATCTTGTGTGAGAAGTGGGCTCGTAGCGCTTGCGCACTCACTAAAAAGTGATTGCCATTTACAGGCACGAAATTTATGTTCCCTTTGCAAGTGATATTCAAATTTTTAGAGCCATGTTCAGAAGAGGGATAAAGATAAAGATATGCTCGAAGCATTTGAAGGTGTTCATGAAGTCACATTTGATTCCGCTCTTGTATCAAAAGGTCTCTTTCTTCGTGTTCACATCTTTAGGTGTAGACGTCCAATTTTTTTCATTTTGTAACACATTGGTACCGTTTTAGACAAAAATGTGACATCCTACGATTTAGTGTATTTGCATATTCATAAACAAGAATTATATTCTCTATAGAGAATCGTGTAGTATGTTATTGAAAGATTTTCTTCAAAATTAATTAGTTTTTCCAAAACATAATAAATTGTACGATATTATACACAACATTAAGTTCTACTATGTACTACCCAAACAGTGTCAATTTAGAGCTGATCGATTAAAACATGTGACGTTCCGAGAGGAAAGACACCTTAGGGTTAAAATATCGATTTTTAGATTTGTTATGATATTGATAGTTTCAAAGTCGCTCTTTTATATTAAAAAATAATTTAATTTTTATCTGTAAAATTAGATCTGTTATTGAGAAATCCGGCCCCGTCACATCCGGCCCCGTCACTTTCTATACATCTTTCTGTTCTGTGCCCGTGTAAAGGTTTGCGCAATAAAAAATACCGACCATAAGCTGTAATCCACTTTTTACATTCTCATCATTTATGATTGAGAAAGTATTAGAATTGCTGGAAATTTGACACCACCATGTTTCAACGGATCTCCACGTTTCGTGACCCCCTGAATCCGAAAATCAAGTTTTTACG
>JAAAKG020133439.1:0-14165 GCA_010014905.2 Druon quercuslanigerum
CAAGGAAGAGTTTTAACTTCTATATAGCTTGTTATAATTTTTTTCCATTTAAAATCCTTCGTTGACTGGCCTATAAGGTATACCATTTTGACTGATATGCTCTATTACCCTTGTGATCCATAGTGGCTTGTTCTGCAAAATGAATAAAATGTATTTAACATTTTTTTTTTCATAGTTTTACTTAAGTTACTTTGAAGACAAATCTGGTAATACCTTCCATAATCTCTTCCTTAACTTCCCAAGTTTCGTCATTTCTATATTCCATTTCAAAAGTAGAATCCTTTTCAGTATTTTGAAATACTAGATTTTGGTGTTCCCTTTGGCGTTTTAAAAGATATTCTTGATATTTCTATGTTGATTTTATTCTTAATTTTTTACAACGACTTTTAGATTGCCCTGAAATAATCACAAAACAGTGAATTATAATATTTCTATAGTTGCATAATGGATCATTATCCTGTAACATAAGATGATTCTGCACTATATTTTGTGTATATATACATTCGAAAATAAAAGACTAATTGTAAGGTATAAATTCTCATTTATTAACTCTCAAAAAAATATTTAATCATCTTACTTTCCAATAGAGACACGTTTGTGATGACCTGACCTTGGATTGGTTACGAAAAATTTTCAAGTAGATCTGCCAATTAAAAGTGGATAAAAAAATCTTTCAATGTAAGAAAAACTTTGTTGAAATTCGAGATAATGCAACACTGAATCTCAAATATTTATTCACCTTTTCGAGATGTGTCGAAAAATCTATTAATAAACCTTACAAGACCTTTTATGATTAGGCAATACCGATTTATAAATTTGAAAAATACATAATTGATCTTTTTTGTATGAAGCATTCTTATAATATTTCGGACTACTACTCTATGCGATATATTTGTTTACTCGTGTTTGTAAGTCACGTCGAATGATCTATTAATTAAATTTGCATGACGTTTTATAATCTATCAATAACAGTTTTAAAAATTCAGAAAAAGTATTCGCTTTGTTAATAGAAGAAAATCTGGCTTAATCTTTAAAACATAACGCTACTAAAATTTAAAAAGCTGTTTCGTGCGGAATTTTTTTGAGGTGCGTTTGAATATGGTGTGATAAGTTTTGTTTGCGATTCGTTATGTGAGAAAAAATGTCGAAAATAAATTGTGGTTCAAATTCTGCGTGTTTTATATGTTTATGTTAAATTAATGATGATGTATTTTCTCGCGTCTTCGAAATGCATCGCTCGACCTATTTATTATTATTATACACTTATATACAATTATTTAGGAATTATCACAGTAATTCATTATTCTATTTATATGACAAAAACTTTGTAGATATTCGGAATACTACAACACTGTATCTGATATATTTAATAGCCCTTTTAAACGTGTGGAATTACCACCCGAAAAACCTTCCATGATATTTTATGATTTAGCAATATCGATTTATAAATTTAAGAAATGAATTGTTTATCTTACTTATACGAGGTTTCCGCCTTCGAGACAAGTCAATTGACTTATTGAAGAACCTTTCATGGTCTTACTGTACTTGATGTCACAGTTCGTGTTTGCAAGTCACATCGAATTATCTGTTGACTAATCTCTTATGACCTTTTATAATTTAGCAATGACGGTTTAACAAATTCAGAAAAATTATTCGCTTTGTTTATATAAAAAAACTTATTTATTATTTGAATTAAAAGGCTACTGTAACTTAGAGACAAGTTTGATTCTGAATTCTTTTCAGATGCTTTCGAATAACATGTTTTGTCAAGTTTGATTTCCGAATAGCTGAATAGCCACAAATGTCGCAAATAAATTGTGTTTGAACTGCCTCGTGCTTTGTGCGCTTATGTTCATGAAATCCACTTATGGAGCGATAAGTTCGCGAACATATGTCACATTTATAATTGGTTACTGACGTTTTTGGATCTATCTTATTATGCACGCGATTTACATGGTTTTTCAGGTGCGAATTCTGCTTGAATCGCCTGTCGCACAGGTGACATTCAAACTGTGGCATAACCCCACATGCTAATTTTTGATGAACAACCAAATTATGCTTCTCTAAATAGGCCCGAGCACACCTTTCACATTTGTACTTCCTTTCCCGATGCGCTTCCCGATGCACTACCGGTTTGACTGCTGAATGTTTTAAACGTTTATGTCGATTTAAGGCGTGAGCCCAAGAGTAACTTCGAGAACATTTGTCGCAATTATGCTTCATTTGCGCTATCTTGTGATGCACTCGATTTTCATGGATCCTCAGGCTACTTTTCTGTGCAAATTGTTTGCTGCAGAATTTACATTTAAACTGGATCCTGATCCCGCATTCACTTTTTAGATGGTAATCTAAATGACTTTGCCATCTATAGCTACGGGGACAATTTTCGCATTTGTACTTCTTTTTCGGCTTCTGTTCTGATTCCTTAATTTTATCTCTATCATGGGTTGGAAGTTTTTCGTTGACAGCAACATTCTCAGTGTCTCTGAAATCTACGGCCCACAAATTTGAGCCATATTTTTGACCTTCATTGTCTTGATCTAAAAATTTAATAAAATGTATTTTGTAACTTCTTATTTAATAGTTTTATTTCATATATTTTTATAGCAAACCTGGTCATACCTTTAATAATTTCTTCCTTGATTTCCAAACTTTCATCATAGCTATATTGAATTTGGCAAGGAAAATCGTTTTCACTTTTTGTGGGCAGTAATCGGCTTTCTGCAACATATGCTTCATATTCCTCTATTGATTCTATTCTTGATTCTCTCCAATCAATATTCAATATTCCTGAAAGTATCACGAAAAGGTGAATTAAAATATTCCAATAATGATGATACAAATATTTCTTCCCGTTAAATAAAGGTTGACAGTACAGAACTAGATAAGCAACACTTCGTTCAAAAATGGGTTCTTTGCATAAAAAATGGTTTCAATCAAATTTTAATTTTTCGGATTTTCTCAGAACATAAATCTTTGTTTTTAACATACATTTTTCATTCCTATTGAATGTTTTTAGCTTTATTGAAAAATTCCTCATTGGTTGGTTATCTAGTTCTCTACTGCTCCCCTTTAATCATTGCAACTAAGTCGGATACCATTATTCTTCAAAAGCAACACATGCCAGCAGCTCAGAAAGAAAATGATAAATGCCCACCTTCTCATAGCAACTTTTTACCAAATAAACCCAAACAGATCGTAAAATATTATTTTCTACATGCAGTTCAACTTGGATTTGAGCCCGGTTTTGGTTTTGACATTCGGATTAAATCCAGGTTCTCCAAACGTTAACAGTCAGGGTCGTGTGAACACCGAGAGTGAACTTACGCATTCTGACGCAGTTATCCAGCTAGTTATCGCAGCTCATCTTTTCCGATGCCGCCACGCGGAATCAGTTCTGGGAAGGCTTAAATCTAGTTTCTTCTTCTCAAAGTCCGACTGTATTCAACTTTATATTTATTATGGAGGTAATTTTGCATTGTAAAAAGAGTCTGGGGGAATGGTAAGAGGATGGAAAAGATTTGAAAAATTGAGCATTTTTCTCTAATGAAAGTTGAACAAGTTGATAAATTTGTATGTATCATAATTTTATTTGATAATACAAGCCTGTTAAGCCCCTTAAAATACTGCTTTAATTCCAAACTGACAAAAGTTTTCTTTTAAAAACGTGAAACGAATATTAACGAAGCCAAATTTTTGCATGGTTTTTATGATACATTTTTTACTGTACTGTGTTAGACATTTTTGAAGAATACATGCAATTTTGTTCTCAAATATAATAAAAACTGATTAAAAAAATTTTTCATAGCAGTAACA
Organism: Druon quercuslanigerum; assembly: GCA_010014905.2. Taxonomy (NCBI): domain Eukaryota; kingdom Metazoa; phylum Arthropoda; class Insecta; order Hymenoptera; family Cynipidae; genus Druon; species Druon quercuslanigerum. Next base: position 3,817 of record JAAAKG020133439.1, read on the forward strand.
TTGGCTGAGTCGCCTGAATTTTAAGAATTTAAAATTTTTTGAAGTTTCTGGTGCGTGTAACAATTTAATGTAATGCAAGAAAGAAATTTCATTAAGCTTAATGTTTCGTGTCTATTATTATTATTTCAAATGGAGTGATGTAATGTGTTTTGAAACGTGACTTTTCCGATTCGATGTGTAGCCACAGTAGACGCAAATAAATTTTGGTTCGACCACTGCATGTTTTAATCCCTGATGCTGAATTAAATTTTCGAGCCAAATGAAACTTTGAGAACATATGTTGCATTTATGACTCAATACCGACTTAATTGAGTTTGTCTTCTGATGCACGCGAGCTACATGTGAATCCATACAACCTTTTTGTTTAAATCTTTTGTTGCATATTTTACATTCGAACTTTGGCCTGACACCGCATTCGTATTTTAAATGTTTATCTAAACTTCTTTTGTGTTGATAACTTCGCGCACATTTTTCGCAATTGTAATTCTTTTCCAGTTTCTGCTCTGATTCCTTAATTTTCTGACTACCATGGGTCGGCAGATTGTTGTTAGCAGCAAAATTATTAGTTTCGTTTTTATCTAAGGTATACAATTTAGGCTCATATCTTTCATTTCCGTTATGACTTGTAGTCGCTTGCTCTAGAAACATAACACAATTTATTTCGCAATTGTTATTTTATAGGTTTATTTAAAATATTTAAATTACAAATCTGGCCATACCTTCGATAATTTCTTCCTTGATTTCCAAAGTTTCGTCAGAGACATATTCAATTGCGCAATTTAAATCCCTTTTATTATTTGCGGACAGTAGATTGTGGTGTTCCATCTGGTGTTCTAAAAGATGTGCTGGATATTCCCCCATCGATATTATTCTTGAGTTTGTCCAATCACTCCTTAATTCCTCTGAAAAATTATAAAAACGTTAATTTAAATATTTCAGTAGTTGACCAGCTGATAAACATCATATACATTTTTTAACGAGTTTACAGTTTCTCCCACCGAAATGAACATTTTTATACCTTCATTTAAACCATCATAAAACTTACCATGGTGTACAAGAGAGGTCTGCAACAAATGTTGTGTAGATTTGAAAATAAAGGATTAATTACAACACATAAATGTTAATTTATTAATTCTGAAACACAAATATGATACTTTTCTAAACTGAAGACAAAACATTTCTTAACATAAGTTATAAATGCTAAATCGAAATACAAAATTCTTTGAAAGTAAATTGTGGTTTGACTTCTGTGTGTTTAGAAAGTTTATGTCAAATTAAAGAAGTTAACTGACAACTGGAGTTCGTGTCACGGGGAACACGGATATTGATCATCTCTTATGATCGAAAAAAGTGTTGAAAGAAATTCGATTCGAATAACTACTGTTTGTGAGTGGCATGAAGTAATGTGTGTTAACAATCTACTTTCCACTCTCGTTTTACATCCATAAAAATCGCAAAAATATTGCGGTATGACTGTTGCGTATTTCAAACGTTTATGCCGTGTTAAATCGTGAGACCAAGTGTAGCTTCGAGCGCATTTTTCTCATTCATGCTTCAACGCCAATGTTTCTTAGTTTTTCTTGTGGTGCACGCAATTTATATGCCTGTTTAGGTTACTATTTTGTTTAAATCCTTTGCCGCAGAATTTACATATGAACTGGGGACTGACGTAGCATTCGAATTTTAGATGGTAATTTAAATTCTTCCTCCATTTATAGCTGCGGGCACATTTTTTGCATTTGTATCTATTTTCCGCTTCCTGTTCTGCTTCCTGAATGTTCTGCTTCCTTCGAATCGGCAGTTTGTTCTTACCAAACAAAGTATCATTTTCTTTTCTACCTACGTTACACAATTTAAACCCATATTCTTTATTATATTTATGACCTGCAGACTCTTGACCTGTAAATTTAAGGAAATGTATTTTGGAACTTTTTTATCACAGTTTTTTTACTCATATTTTTATTACAAATGTGGCCATACCTTCGATATTTTCTTCCTTTATTTCCAAAGTTTCATCACTGCTATATACAATTTCCTTAAAATCAGCAAAATTCGTTTCATTGTTTCGAAATGATAGATTGTGGAGTTCGTTGTGGAGTTCTGAAGTTATTCTAGAAGTGTTCTTCTGGTGTTCGTATTGCTCTGATGGATTTATTCCTGTTTTGTCCCAATGACTCTTTGATTTCTCTAAAAAATCACAAAAATGTGCATTATAATTTTCTATTAGTTCAACAAATGTTCATTTCCCTATAATGGAACCTTATATAAACCTTCCGTGTTATGCTTTCCAGATTTTCCAATTTCTCATATTAAAAATGACATGAATAGACCTTCATTTAAACCTTCACTTACAGTTATGGTATATTTTAATTGATCTTTCAAGTTCATTTTAATGTTTTATATACTTAGTTCTTCTATTCTATAATTTATTCACAAAAGGATTCTGCTCTACATGTTGTACAGATTTGAAAATAAGATCTTATCACACGGCATAAATAGTGATTTATTAACCTTAAAACACATATGAAATAATTGTCTTTACGGATGATACAAAAACTTCTTAACATAAATTTATCGAAACCAAATCATATTACAATTAACTTTGTAGAGAACTGAAAATACTGTTCTTATTTTATGATTCAGCAGCACTTCATAGTAGACCAGAAAGAAAATGCTAAAAAATGCATACAACCATGCCCTTTTTTTACCAAATAAATAAGACGAAACATAACAAATTCAACAATTAAGAAAAGTAATTTAGGTAATTGTTCAATGACAATAAATTAACACTTACAGAACCTTCCAAAAAGTAAAATGGAATATTATGTATTGGTTTTTACAAGAAGCAACCTAAGGTACACAGCTACACAGAAACTTGCATTTGATGAAACTTGATTTCCGCCTTACAAAAAATGATGCCACACAACAATTTCGGATGAGGAGAGCCGCGGAGCCGAAAGAGGAGAACGCACTTTGTCCCTCCTTTGTGAAAAAAACAGTAGCGTAGCGATAAAGGGCTGTATCCTAACGGCCTAACTAGATAACTGTTTCACGTTGCGTCACGTTGCGTCAGTTCACTCTCAGTGTTCCCACTGTCCTAATGTTTACGTTCCGAGAGCCATGCTTTGAGCCGTATGTCAGAAATAATCCGGGCTTAAGTTCAAGGTAGCGTGTATTTAATGTAATGCAAAGAAAAGTATTTTCAGATTATTAATGCATTACTTGAGATGTTGTGAAATAATGAGTTTTTTTTAACAGTATTAGAAATTTCCTTAAGGTTGATGTTTCGTGCTTATCATTATGATTTCAGATGGCGTAAGGTGATGTGTGTTATATTTATAGTTATTTAATATTATAGTTATATTTCTGATTCGCTTTATGTCCGCAAAAATCGCAATTAAACTGTGGTTTGTCTTCTGGGAAATGGGAAATCCGCCAGGGAACTTTTCTAGAAATTATGAAGCATTTCGGGCAATCTAAAATGAAATTTTTGCGGCTAGAAACAATAAGAAATACAAACTGTACTGTTCATGACGTAGAGATCGAGGAACACAATTAATTGACGCCTTTACACAAAACTGGACTCAATGGTACGTTTCGGCGTTCCCACCTTTTACGCTGATAGCAAGAGTTCGAAAATCATCAAGGAAAAAGCGAAGGGATTTCTGATAGTACCATGGTGGCCAACCCAACCATGGTACCCACTATTCATCTCAATGCTAAAAAAAATAATTTTATCTTACAACCGTCCCCTGAACTATTTACTTTACCTTTCCGATCTCTCTCGTTGACGAGGAATCTTTCGCTAGTGATAGGGATGTAAGCAATGGTGGGCGTTATGTCTTAAAAAGATGGATCCATTTAACGCGCGGATTAAAACTATCTCAGAGTTCCTATCAGGGAAACTTAAAGAACTACTTATAGGCCATTACAGTATAATATCTCCAAACTTGAATATCTGAAGTAGATCCTTAAAGAAGCTTTCAGGAAAAAACCACCAACTTTGAGATATGAAGAGATTCGGAGAACAGACCTCGTGGTTTAGGAACTATGGAAGCACTTCCCTCTTGACAACCTTTTCCTAAAAGAGATTACAGAGAAAACTGTCATGCTATTAGCGCCAGCAAAGGATCAAAGGGCGCAATCGTTAGCATCTATGCAACTAGAATGTTTTCAAAACTAGCACTGGCTTTAAGATTATGATCATAAAGCTTGATTAAAGCATCCAAATCAGGTGAAGTCCATCCTCTTTTGCTAGTCATATATTTTCGTGGCTAGTCAAAATAGTGTGCAGCTCTCACCTTGGTAAAATATATTTAAATCACTGAACAACTACGATAGAATATTATTTCTTTTCGTAATCTTCTAGAAATCTTTTTAATAATCCTCAGTTCTAACGCTGAATAGGTGACTAAAATCTGGTTTGGAGAAAAGTAGAATAGAAAATCTCTCATGTTGTAGAACTATGCATGCCGCACTCTTTATGTTTATTAAATCCGTATCGCACGCTAAGCGCACTCCAATTGTAAGTATAACTTGTATTTATGTCGATATCGATGAACAGTAAATTTACCTTTTTGGAACCCCCAAAAAATGAATTTAAGTATTAAGTAGTGATTTTTACCTAAAGTGTAATTGCAATAATATTGTTATTATTTTATATGGAGCAAAGTGATATCTTTTAACAAGTTACATAAATTGTGGTTTATATTCTGTGTGTTTTAGACGTTTATGATAATTCAAAGCACTAATCCTAACATAAACGCGAGAACATTGGTCGCATTTATACAATCTTTTCGATACCTGCATGTGCTGTACAGTGATGTGTCTTGACATGCTATTTTTCTGATCCGTGTTAAATCCGCAAAAATCGCAAATAAATTGTGGTGTGACCAATGCGTGTTTAAAACGTTTATGTCTAGTTAAATCTTGAAACCAAGTGTAACTTCGAGAACATTTGTCACATTTATGCCTTGTTTTCGGTGTCTGTGACTTCTGTAAAGTGATGAGTGTTGACAAGTGACTTTTTTTAATTTTTGTATATCCACCAAAATTACAAGGAACTTGAGGTTTGTCTGCTCTGTGTATTAAAAATGTATGCCTGTTTAAAGAACCGAGCGTAGTATAACTGCGAGAACATTGGTCGCATTTATGCCTTGTTTGCGATGCCTGTGAGTGTTGTGAAGTAATATGTGTTTCCAATGTACTTTTTCGATTCGCCTCGTATCCGCAAAAATGACAAATAAATTGTGGTTTGTCGTCTGTGTGTTTTATACGTTTATGATTCTTTAAAGAACTGAGCATAACGTAACTGCAAGAACACTGGTCACATTTATGCGTTGTTTTCGATGTCTGTAAGTGACGCAAGGTGATGTGCATTGACAAGTTACTTTTCTGATCAGCTTTGTATCCGCAAAGATCGCAAATAAATTGCGGTTTGTCTGCTGCGTGTTTTATACGCTTATGATTACATAAAGAACTAAGCCCAGCATAACTGCGAGAACATACGTTGCATTTATGTCTTGTTTTCGATGTCTGTGAGTGCCGCAAAGTGATGTGTGCTGACAAGTTACTTTTCTGATTTGCATTATACCCGCAAAAATCGCAAATAAATTGTGGTTTGACTGTTGCGTGTTTAAAACGTTTATGTCTAACCAATGCATGAAACCACGTATAACTTCGAGAACATTTGTCACAATTATGTTTCGATATCGACGTATTTGAGTTTTTCTCTGTATGTGCGCGTTTTACATGTGCATTCATCGGAGCTTTCTGTTTAAATCGTTTATCGCAAAATGTACATTTGAACTTTGGAATGACGTAGCATTCAAATTTTTGATGCGTATACAAATTCCCTTTCCACTTATAGCTGCGAGCACACTTTTCGCATGTGTACTTATTTTCCGATTCCTGTTCTGATTCCTGAATTTTCTTCCTTTTTTCCCCCGACAGTGTGTTTTCAACAGCAGAATTATCAGGGTTTTCTATACCTACTGTACACCATTGTGACTCATCTTCCTTCTTATATTTTTGACCTGTATTGTCGTGATCTGAAAATATAACGGAAATTATTTTGCAAATTTTCATATGACAGATAATTGAGGATAGTTTGATTACAAATGTGATCATACCATCTATAACTTCTTCCTTAATTTCCAAAGTTTCGTCATCGCCATATTCAATTTCAGTAAAGTGAGCAAAATCCGCTTTTTTGTTCTGAGACAGTAAAATTTGGTAGTGTTCATATTCACCTGATGGTATTATTCTTATTTTGTCCCAATCACGTTTTGCTTTTTCTGAAAAAATTACAAAAGTGTGAATTAGATTTTTTCATTACTTAAATAATTGATTACTGTCTTATGATTCAACATTATATAAATCTTCCGTTTAGGGCTTTCAAGATTTTCTACACTAAAATTAACATTACTTGATCTTCATTTACACCTTTATTTAAATTAATCATACATTTCATTTTATATTTTAAGTTCATTTTAATATTTCATATGCTTGGATTTTAGGCATTGTATTTCATTTACAAAAGGATCCTGCTCCTCGTTTTGTATAGATTTGAAAAAATGAACTAACCAAATGCATAAATGACCATTTATTACGTCTTAAACAGATATACAATAATTTTATTTATTGATGACACGAACATTTTTTAACATAAATTATAGACACGAAATCATTTTTCAAATAATTTTTATAAAGAACTCAAAATATTTTTATAATTTTAAGACTTAATAGGAACACTTGCTAGTAGATCAGAAAGAAAATGGAAAAAAATCTAATCCCGGCCAACTTTCAAGGAGAGTAAATTTACTCTTACAGAACCTTTTAAATATAAAATAGAACATTATGTATTGATTTTTACGATTTGTAACTTAAAAGTATATAAATATTTAATGTAATTCAAAAAAAACTTTTATTAGTTTATTTCATGGTTACTTGATATGTTGTGACATAATGAGTTTTTTAAACAAATATTATAAATTTCCCGAAGTTTAATGTTTCGTATCCACTATTATTTCAGATGACGTAAAATAATGTGTTTTAACAAGCTACTTTTCTGATTTGTTTTATGTTCACAATAGTCGCAAAAGAAATTTGGTTTAAATTCTGAGTGGACTAAACGTTTATGCTGATTTAAAGCACTTAACCAAATATAACTTCGTGAACATTCGTTACAATTATACCTTGTTTTCGATGTCATTAAGTGACTAGCAATAATGTGTCTAGACAAACTACTTTTTAAATTCGTTTTAAATCCACAATAATCGCAAATAAAGTATGGTACCACTACTGCGTGTTCTAAACGTTTATGCCGTTTTAAACTATTTCGCGCAGTATAACTTCTTGGACATTTGTTACAATTATGCCTTTTTTTCGATATATTTAAATGAGAAGAAGCAATGTGTGCTGATAAGTGACTTTTCAATTTTGCTTGGTGGCCACAATAGTTGCAAATAAATAGCGTTTTTACTCCTGAATGTTCCACACGTTTATGTCGATATAAATTTCTGATTAATGTGTAACTTCGAGAACATTGATCGCATTTATGCTTTAATGCCAACTTTGAAAGCGAATTCTGATGCACGTGATTTACATGGTTATTCATGTTGCATTTCCGTGTAAATTTTTTGAAACAGACTTTACATTCAAACTGTGGAATACCGTCACATTCGAATTTTTTATGAGCAACTAAACTATGTTTCTTTTTATAGGCCCGGGCACACTTGTCGCATTTGTACTTCCTGTCCAGTTCCAGTTGTGATTCCTGAATTTTCTTATCCTTACGGATCGGAAGTTGATTAATAGGAAACATATCGTTCCTTATATATACGCATACTCTTGGCTCATAATGTCCAGTACTTCTACAAATTGTAGTCTCAGGATCTAAAATAGGTACAAAATTTATTTCGAAATTTTCATATTTTAATTTTATTCAATATATTTTAATTAAAAATCTGGCCATACCATCGAGAACTTCTTCCTTGATTTCCAAAGTGTCGTCAATGCCATATTCAATTACGCTATTAAAATCTTCTTCATTTTTTTTTAACAGTAAATTCTGGTATACTGCTTGATCTTCTAAAAAAGCACTCCTTGATTTCCCTGCAAAACATCACAAAAATGTGAATTAGAATATTTCAATACTAGCATAATTGATTCTTTATTTTCTCCCACTAAAATTTTCGTTATTATACCTTCAATTACGCCTGTTCATTAAACTTAGAATGGTGTTACAATTATAGGTCATAAAGTTGGTTTTCTCCTTTAAGCTTCTTTATATTTTTCATCCAAACTTGCATTTATAGTATTATATTTTAATCACAAAAACAAACTGCAATCAATTTTGTATAGATTTGAAAATACAAAATTAATTGCAACGCATAAGAGTTAATTCATTTGAACACATATATTTTTTTACTGATGACAAAAACATTTCTCAACATAAATAATGAAAAGTAAATCGATTTACAAAATTCTTGAAATGTAACGTAAAAGTAAATAAGCTCAAAGTATAGATTTTTTGGTTTCTATGGGAAATAATATTTGAACGTACACTGTAAAAAAAATTTCTTTCTGGAAAATCATTTTCTCCAAGATTTGGGGAAATTTTCCTTAAGGTCTTTATAATTCAATAAAAATTGGGGAAAATTCCATAAAATTTAGGATATTAGATAATAACTACAATTCTCAGGAAAATGTCCCTAAACTTATGTTCATTTATACAAAAGTTCCGGACTATTTCCTAAAATTTTGGGGGAAAAAATGATTCCTACTAAATGCAGAGAATTGTTCTAAAAATAGTATTTTACTTTCCACATCGATTAGGTAAATTTTCTAAAAATCGTTGAGGTATTATGTCCAGGAAGATATTTTGCCCAAAGATATTTGCCCTAAGACATTACTGTTAATAACTTTACACATTTTTTGTAGAAAAGATTTATTAATGCTACAGTCATATCAAAGATTTGTAATGAATAATTATTAAATTGATGAATTCGTATAAAAAACAAACTTTTTATAAAATTAATAATCAAGATCCAGAAAGAGATTAAATCTTATTTTTTATAGTATTTTTCAGAAAATTGCGAATTTCTAGAAACATTTATAAATAATTATACCTTTGTACGAAATGTTAGGAAAAACATATTTAAAAAATATAAAAATATAAAAGGGTTAAACAACCACGGCATGATTCTACTGGGAGCAACCGTTATCTAAAAATGAAACCGTCCCTAAAAAAAAAAATGTTGATTAGATCGCTCACACTAAAATAAAAGTTACTAGATTTTCATTTAAACCTTTAATTAAACTTATGGTACAAGTCATTTTCTATTTTGATTAATTTTTTAATGCTTCGTAATAAGTTTAGTTATTGATCACACAAACATTTCTTACGATAAAATATGGAAACGAAATCATTTCACTATACTCTTTATGAGGAACAGAAAAAATCCATACACTCACACCTATTTACTGTTACAGAATCTTCTAAAAGTAAAATAGAGGATTTTGTATTGGTTTTTGCAAAAAGTAACTTAAAGTATATAACTATTTCATGTAATTCAAAGAAAAGTTTGATTGGTTTAATACAGGTTTACTATTTATATAGTGAAATAATAAGTTTTTTAAACAAATATAAGAAATTTATCAAAGCTTAATGTTTTATGCCCACTATTATTATTTCATGTGCCGCAGAGTAATGTGCCTTAACAAGCTACTTTTCTGATTCGTTTTGTATTCACAATAGCCGCAAAAGAAATTTGGTATAAATTCTGAGTGGACTAAACGTTTATGCTGATTCAAAGCACTTAACCAAACATAGCTTCGTGAACATTCATTGCAATTATGCCTTGTCTTCGATGTCATTAAGTGACTAGCAATAATGTGTCTGGACAAGCTACTTTTCAAATTTGTTTTAAATCCACAAAAATCGCAAATGAAGTTTGGTACGACTAATGCGTGTTCTAAACTTTTATGCCGACTTAAACCGTTTACTGAAGCATAACTTCGTGAACATTTATTACAATTATGCCTTGTTTTCGATATCCTCAAGTGAGAACCAGTAATGTGTGTTGACAAATGACTTTTCCATTTCGTTTTGTAGCCACAATCGTCGCAAATAAATTCTCTTTTAACTTCTAAATGCTCTAACTTTGTATGTTTATTTAAATTTCTGAGCAAAGTGTAAGTTCGAGAGCATATATTACATTTATGCATCAATGCCGACTTATTTGAGTTCTTGTTATGATGCACGCGATTTACATGGGCATTCACGTGAAATGTTCGTTTAAATCGCTTGTCGCAGAGGTTACATTTGAACTGTGGAGCAACGCCGC